>MKEJ01015823.1:0-13831 GCA_001753735.1 Embelia ribes
GCCCGATCACTGATCATATCACTCCATCCGTTTTCAAATCCAAACCGGGAGAGAACAAAGCGATACAGAGAGAGAGAGAGAGAGAGAGAGAGAGAGAGAGAGAGAGAGAGAGAGAGAGTGGCAGAGCCAATGGAAACGACTCCTTCAACCGTTACATCCGACATCGACACCATCCGGAGGTTCCTCTCTCTTTCTCTCTATACATACATATATACATATACATATACATATTTATTTGGATTATTTGTATACTTGTTTCAGTAAAATTAGGGCTCTGAGGGACATACAGGCAAGTGCGGACGACGTCGTTCATCTGTCTCCTGCAGAATATGAGCATTTGGTCGAAGACGCAGCTCTTCACCTCCAGGTGCATTATTCAGTTCATTCCTTTTATGTTTTTACTTCATTTTCCAATTTTATGAATTGGAGTCCTAGGGAACTCCAAAGTTAAGTGTGATTGGGCGAGAATAGTTCTAAAATGGGTGACCTTTTTAGAAGTGATAGTATCGAACTCTAGAAATAGCTTGCTTTGGTAAGAATAGTATTAGAATGGGTGACCTCCTAGTAAGTCTTCAAGTTGAACTAGAGGAATAGCGTGCTTTGGCAAGAATAGTGACCTCCTGGGAAGTACTCGTGTTGCACATGGGAGTAGCGTGTTTTGGCGAAAAATAATACTAGGATATGTGACCTCCTGAGAAGTCCGCAAGTTCATAAACAATCCAAAATTCCCGGGATTTAAGGCTTGGTTGGAGAAAAAGAAGAAGATTTTCCAATTTCATTTCCATTTAGTAATTTTAAGCCTCAGATTAATAAATTATTAGTTCTTTCTTTTAGAGTTTGAGATAATGAAGGCATTATAACCAGATTATCCATTTCCAAACCCTAAATTTTAATCCCGATACATTTAATTTTGAATTAGAGGCTTAGATTTGGAGAAAATCCACCTTAGATCATCTAGATTTAAAATAGAATTGGGGATGAATAGTAGTCCCCTACTTCAAGGGCATTACTTTAGCAAATTCCCTTCTTACAAGGGATTGAAGCATCCCAGGATTTCTTGTTAAGGAGAAAGGTTAAAGCATCATCCTCCATGAAGAATGATATTTTTAGTGTTTATAAACATGTGGTTATCTAGGTAATTGCGTTAGAAACTTGCTTCTCAAAATTTCTATACATTATCTTCATATTGGTCTTTTGCAAAAAAAAAAATAAATAATAATAATAATAATAAAATTAAAATTTATACCATTTAAAAAATGACGGGAGTAGTTTTGGTTTCTTCTGAGTGATTCTATAAAAATTTTCATTCCTGCTTTTACTATTCAAAGAGAAAGATAATGAAAAGTAGAAGCAGCACTTCTGCCCTAGCTTCACACAACACCATAAACTTCTTCCCAAGGAGGAAGATGAAGTTTTTATTTTGATAAATGAAAATGAATGCTTGGACTTGGAAATATACATTTATTTTGGTAAGTTTGCTTTTCAAATTCTAAACAAAGTTGTAGCCATAGTAGACTTTAGTTGACAAAATGCTATTAACACTGCAATCAGTGCCCGCCTGAAATACGAGGGAACTAATTTTCTTCATTCAGAGTAATTTTCCTGAAAATTCAAGGGCGATTATTTAAGAAGGTAAAGAAAGTAGAACCAGCTCTAAAAGCAGCACTGTGACTCAAGTTTTTCCTGACTCAAGAGCTTAATTTCTATAGGCCATTGGTGTAAACAATTTTTAAACTAGCGAGCCTTGATGAGTGATGAATCGCCATTTGAATTTAAGTACATGCCCTAAATAAGATTCTTTATGACTTGTTACTTATCAAGATCTGCTGGTGTAAAAATTCTGTACATAGTGGTATTGAAATTAAATTCATTCCAGAGACGACTCCTTAAGAAGGAAGATAGAAGTATTAATAGAGATAGTACAAAGTTGAACGTTCAGAAATATACTTTGTCATATGGAATCAAACCTCAAAAATGTTTCTTCTCTTCCTGTTATCCATTTCTCCACATCAATCTTAAAACTAAAAAGAGTTAGGTTTTAAAGACAAAGCATTATTTCCTTAAAGATTTAAAGCCAGAGCATTATTATCTTGCTCCACTAGTGATGTGCTTATAGTAATATAGTTGTGGACCTTGTGGTTCTGATGCAGGGCCAGATAGATAAAACTTTATCAGATTTTTCGGATATCGGATTGTTGCCCATTGAAGAACTCGGTAAAGTTTCACATGCTATCCCTGTCCCTTTGTGGCCTATATTTTAGGGATTATGCTAATCAATTTCTGTGACATTGTATTTTATTAGATGGTTTTTTAGGACATTTAAAAGTGGAACTTGATAATATGGAGTCTGAAAGTTCAATGATATCGGCTAACATTGACGATCTTGCGAGAACATACTTTGAAGGTTAGTTCATTCTAATTTTGCTCTTCAATTTGTTAATCAAGTTTATGAATATACAAATGGTATTTGATGTAGTAATTGGGGGGGTAGTGTATCTGCAGATTTTAGGGAACTCGAGAGTGAGCTGGTTGAGTTGAGTTTTGCAGTAGACTCACACGCTTCAAAGGTTGGTACTTTGGTAATTATTTGGTTTTCCTTTCTGAGTTCTGTAGTTTGACTGTTATATGGAAGTTTTCATAGTTAGAATCAAGCAAAAGAGGCACGGGAGCCTAATTCAGACAGTTATACTCAACTCACCGTAAACAGATGACTCTTCGTATTGAAAGAAGACATTGTTCATATGAAAACATGAAGCTTGTTATTAATTTTTAATCACAAGACATACATTTATACTTACTATAGTACATGTATTTACCTGCATGTGAACTGTGGTAGCCTCAGAGAGATTAACTGATGTTGTAACTTACAGATATCAACATTAACTGCAGAATGCCTATGACCACTTTCAAGAGTTTATCTGCTCCCTAATGTAGCACAAAATGTATTGTCTTGTTTATTCCTTAATTTCAGTAATTGTTTTGTGTCCTTTTCCAGTATTTCTCTTTCATCTTATCCTTCTCATACCTTTTATCCTTTTATTGCTTAACAAAATTGTATTACAACCAGTGGTTCTAAGTGACTCATTTGCATTCTCTATTTTTATCTGCAATGTCGTTTTCCTTTATTTAGAGCATTAACCAATTTTAATTTTCCACTTCAGTTACATCCTAAATATGGTTCCTAGTAGAGGAGTAGATGATAATTATGTTTACTATTTACAATACCTGACTTTCTTCCTCTTCACTGAGTTTCTTTCCTATGACAGAGTAAAGAGCAAGGATTTGAATAAAACATCATGAATGATATATTTGGATTTGTGTTTCTACAAAAGTTATTAAGAATTAACATAAAATAAAAAAAAAATAAAAAGATAAAATAAGAATTAGCATGAATTGAAGTCGTCAAAGATTAGTTGAGAGAACACATTGCAGTGGCGATCCAGGAATTGGGTTCAGGGAGAGGCAAAAACTTATTGTTTAAAATTGATTATGAATTGAGAACGCAAGCGTTTATTTTAACTCGAGTTACGAGATAATAAAACGAGTTAGGAGACAATAGAAACAACATTATTCTAGTGTTAATTATTTGTTAAATTTCTCTGAATAACTTAAAATCTAAATGAGTTTAAACAAAGTTATTTAATTTGTAATCATTGCAAACATCAAGAATAATGAATATATATATATATATATATATATATTTACTGTTAGATTGGTTGGAGGTGAGCGGTGGGAGTGGGGAGGTCAAGCGAATATTTAAATCTAATGGTTGAAATTAAATTATCTTATAATTTTAGCTCCCCTTTACTCTAAAACAACCACAATTTTTGCAACTCCTCCCTTTCCCTTCCTCCAACCAACCAACCAATCAATCAAGCCCTTATTGAATGAATAACAAATGTGTTGTTTATAGTGACAAGAAAAAAATTACAACAAAATTTGGAAAGGAAACAAACAATGTTATTAAAGGTGCTCCGAGCACTCACCTAAGCGGCGACACGAGGCCAGGTGTCACGGGCCGAGGGTTTCCCATTGCTATCTATCAAATTCTCATTATAACCAAGCACTACTTTGTCCCGCCAATTCTCAGTGCCAACAACAAAGTTTCTTGAATGCCACCAAGCATGCGACCCATGTTCTACCCACGGATGCACATTACGATCACCTGTCAGCGTCCTATCTTATCATGTGCATGTACTTGCGTGTATGTCATGAGGCTAAACCCGAACAAGGGGGCTCCTCAAGAGTATGCATAGCATGGCACCAATAATATCAAAGTACATTGCAACCATACCATCAATGATATAAGCTATGAATGTCCTAAGACATCATGTCAGCCCCTCTTGGTAGCCAAACCAAGCAACGCTCAAGTACTTGGATGTCACAAGACATTGTGCCCCTTGACACGAATGTCAGCTAAGCGACACTTATAGCCTGGATGCCACAAGGCACCATGTCAACCAACATAGATGTCTGTCAAGCAATACATCTCTTGCAAGACAATGAGAATCTAGCGTCGTCTTTGTAGGCACACGACGTATAGGGTAGTGCATCGATAGCCCAATTAGGAGTTATACTCACAAAAGTGGTAGGCAACAAGGTAGCCTGGTGGCAAGATGAGTATAAAACCCTACCCCCGGGATTTGCCCATTGTCACGTCCCCATGGGTCTCCTCTATGACAACGCCCTTCGCGGGGTACTAGCATGCCTTTGAACATGCTAGCTGTCCCTTTTGGTGGATCTCCCCACCAAGAGGGAGTCTCTTTGACACTCTTGTCCTTACCCTTTGACAAGTAATGCGGGAAGGGAGGTAGAGTTTAAACCTTTGCCCCTCCCTTAACTACTACCTCCTAATGTATCGTTTAAGCAGAGAAGGTGGACGGTGTATTGTCACCTTTCAAGGCTCACGGGACCACTTTATGCCTTTGAAGTGTTACCCCGTGACATCTTCATCCACTCAATCTGTCAATGCTCTCAATGACGATCCTCACCAACGGGTTTGTGTGTCCTTAGCACTCGTGCCCCTCCATAAGTCCATGTACTCGATTAAGCTCTCAAAACTTGCTCCTCGTGAGTATACCCCTAGTGGGTATAATGTCTTCACATCAACTGCACTCTTGCAGTACTCATAATCTTCTCAAATTGGACTCAGACTCCATCTCAGTGGAGTGCATCCTGGATGGATGTGGTGGTTGGGCGTCAACTGTTTTCAGCAAAACAATATTGGCTGATCTTCGGATACTCTACTCGACTATTGCTCACTCCTTGGAGTGCATCCCGGGTGGATGTGGTTGTCGGGCGTCAATTGCTTGCTGCTAGCAGCACTCGTTGATTGTCGCTCACTTTATGTCTTGCTCGATGTCTCGATTTTGTCCTCGGACAAGTCCTTTAGGACTTTGCACCTCTTTGTGCACATAAGTGATCACTACAACATATGACAATGCTTTTGATATTTGCATGTCAATGTGGCTGATTCCCTTTTACGGCAGTTGGAAGGTGCTTTGGTGGCTCTCTTCCACTCAAAACATGAACTCTTACTCGATACCTTAACCCAATAGGTGAAGTTGTAGGATCTTCCCTCGTAGCTCTTCAACTTTTGGCACCTATGCCTGATATTGCCCTTTGGCACTTCTTATCTCCGCAAACTCGGATTTGGTCTTCAATGGCCTCGTATTTGCCCACTGGCAACTCAATTTTATTCATAAGCCCTCAATGGTTCGAATATAGCTCTTTAGCCTTTTCAATGCTCAACTCTTATCCTCAATGACCCTCAATTTCTTTGGCTTGATTTGTCCTGGCAATCTACCCGTGACATGGTTGCACCTTCTGTAATATGGCTCCATGCCATTCCCTCTTGACATGCCTTCATAGCATCTTGCTCACGGGTGCCTTCGACGCTTATTAAGTTTGATAAACGTACACCACCAAAGCATTTGCAACTGAACTCTGAGGATATGCATGTTTACTGCAAAGTACAACTCATTTAAAAGTTGTGTATAAACTGTTCATCTAGTAGGATCCCATCCAACATCGGCTTACAATTCTATACTTCTCGTAGAAGGAAGCAACATGCTTGTTGCCCCTGCACAAAATAGCTACCATGCTGAGGTATCAGTCCAACTGCCCACAAAGCTCAACTCACGGTTCGAATGTAGCAAGGTTTTCATTCCTTCTTGTAACCAGTCTTGCACAACTCATCCTTAGTGTCAAAAAACAAGTCCACGCTGAAGCATTTTGATCCGACTATTATGGCCAACATGATCATACGCTGCCACCCCATGCTATCTCGAATGGTTCCAAAACACGAGCAGTCCCTATTGTTTAGATGAGGCAACAATACTCGCAGCTACAAAAGCAAGTGCAATTTATTGTTTAGGTCCACCCTAATGATTGTCAATGACGATGTGTGTCTCCACAACACCTCAATGAAATAGTAGCTCACGCTGTCTACTTGATACCCACAACATGAGAAAGGTGTTTTCTTTTTCTCAAGATTGTGTCAACATTATGATGCCCTCAAGCATGATACCTTTGAGCAACAATGACTTGAAGTGGCCCCTTGACATTGGTTCCCATCAGCGATCTTCCCTCAAAATAGACTTACCATGTGCCAAAAATGTTGGTGTCCTATATTGCAGAAGTAACCAAGCTTCAAACATACAAACAACATACCACCTATTGCCATCATGCTTCCTTGAGTAAGCACGCTGCACCACAAGACATTAACCCGCGTCTTGCAGTTTTTCACCAACTTGCTATCAAGATGTTCCTAGTAGAATCATGTTCATCTTAGAGCATTTGTTCGGATACCCAACAATGCTCAACACAACGTTCCCATAACGAAGTCCCTGGAGTCCCTACTTCAAGTCTGCCATGATCTAGGCTTGCGTTTTGTCCAAGCAGAGAGTCTTAAAGTCATTCTCCAACTTATGCAAGGTTTTTCCTTGTTTCGTCCCAATGTTTAGCTCAAAAGCTTGTTGAAGTGGCTACTAATTGATATTGGGGTTTTGACACATTCTGACATCCCACTCTTCACATGCTTTCTTTCAAGCAACCTTTGTATACAAAGGATGTCAAATTGCCGCTCAGACCAGTGTCATAGCAGATAACAGCTACACCTAAACAATCCATTTGGTCTAGACAGACAAATCATCTTTGATGCCAAAACATGGAGGATATCTCAAAAGTCTTGAGTTTTGCAACTTTTTTTGAAGCTCAGAGCATTACTAACAATCAAGTCCACACAGGTCCTTAATTGACAACACCACCCTACATTGAGCCTTTTACTCTGATATCAACTGTCATAGGCCGAGGGTTTCCCAATGCTATCTATCGAATTATTGTCATGACATCATTTCGAATATGCAGCGGAGTGCCTGTGAGGTGACAAAGCACTGTTTTGTCCCGCCAATCCTTAGTACCAACAACAAGGCTTCTCGAATGCCACCAAGCAAGCTACTCATATACTACTCACAGATGCGCACTACGATCACCTGTTAGCGTTCTATCTTATCATGCGCATACACTCGCACGTATGTTACGACGCTAAACCCGAACAAGGGGGCTGCCCAAGAGTATTCATAG
Organism: Embelia ribes; assembly: GCA_001753735.1. Classification (NCBI taxonomy): domain Eukaryota; kingdom Viridiplantae; phylum Streptophyta; class Magnoliopsida; order Ericales; family Primulaceae; genus Embelia; species Embelia ribes. Next base: position 7,585 of record MKEJ01015823.1, read on the forward strand.
CATTTCACCAATGGTATCAAAGTGCATGCTAACCATGCTGTCAATGATATAAGCTTTGAATGTCCCAAGACATCATGTCAGCCCCTCATGGTAGCCAAACCAAGCAACACTCAAGCACTTGGATGTCACAAGACATTGTGCCCCTTGACACGAATGTCAGCTAAGCGACACTTATAGCCTGGATGCCACAGGGCACCATGCCAACCAACATAGATGTCTGTCAAGCAATACATCTCTTGCAAGACAATGAGAACTTCACATTGTCTTTGCAGGCACACGATGCATAGCGTAGTACATCGACAACCCAATCAAGAGTTAATACTCACAAAAGTGGCAGGCAAGAAGGTAGCCTAGTGGCAAGATGAGTATAAACCCCTATCCCCGGGATTTGCATGTTGTCATGCTCCTATGGGCTACCTCTGTGACGATGCCCCTCGTGGGGAAGTAAAATGTAGTTCGACATGCTAGCCGACCCTCTTGGTGGATCTCCCCACCAAGAGGGAGACTCTTTGACACTAATGTCCTTTCCCTTTGACAAGTAATGCCGGAGGGAGGTAGAGTTCAAACCTTTACCCCTCCTTAACTACTACCTCCTCATGCATCGTTTAAGTAGAGGAGGTGGACATTGTATTGTCACCTTTCAAGGCTCACAGGAACCCTTCATGCCTTTGAAGTGTCACCCCGTAACACCAGACCAGACCCAGGTGTCTTAAGAACCTCTATGCAGGGCATGATTAAAAAGCGTTGCCTAGGCACTTGCCTAGGGTTAGGTGCTGGTGCTTTAAGTGCTTTAGGCGCTCGCCTTTTCAACCTAAGGCGCTAGACACAAACTTTTTTAGAAATACACGACATATTTGAATTTTTGTTTTCTTGAAATTGAAAAAATAACTCTGATTTTGTTAATAAATCAAGATGAGATTAGAACGAAAGTGTAATATTGTTTTGAGAAGCAATATCAAGGTATTTTGTCATCAAATAGAGGAACCATATACTATAATTTATAGTGCCTCACTTTGCTAAGGTGAACGCCTAGCTCCCAAGGCAATGAGGGGTCCTAGTGCCTTAAAAGGCGCCTAGAGCCTTTTACAACACTGGAAACAAAATACATTGCTTGTGGTTGGAACATGGTGTCTTTAAGAGACTTGAAATCATAATCGAAGTGACATTGTTATAAGCAAAAATTCAGACTTTTAACTATTGCCCCATCCAATCTTGTTTCGTCACTAGTAAAATATGCATGAAAATTTGGCGATAAGCCAGAATTTTGTGGGTTACTGCGCATGCAGCTTTGGCAGATGCCTCACAATCTGTGCTACATACATTCGTATGCAAGCCTTGTACACAATTCTATATAGTTCAATTCTGAAGTCGAGGTGAGTGCCCTCTCTGCCTCGCACTACATCCACCCGTGACACCATGTGAGATTAATTTTTATTTTTTGCTGTGTAAACGGAAGTGACTGCAAGAGTCAGGAATACCAATTCTTCTCCATTGTACAAAAAATGTCTCATTAAACTCAATGCACAACACATATCTCATTAAAATTTATGATAAACATGACAAACACATTTTACCTAGTGCCAGGAATATGTGGAAGTATACCCTAAAAGGAAGTTATACACCTTAATTTTGCAGGAGACAATGTTGAAATCTTCCATAGGAAATTATGATCACCTTTTCTAAGCATGAATAGGTATTAGCACACGGATGCGAGAGGCATACCCCAAGATGCACTAAAATCCTACGAGATCTGGCGGACAAAAGTAGCTTTCAAACAAGCCCCGAAAGGAAGATATTCTTTTTAAAACAGCAGCTTAATGAAACTAAAGCAACCAGCAAAAGGCAACGCTGCACACGCAACAATCTCTATCACAACAATTCCAAAAAGCCACAACAAGAAGCACTGGACAGCCGCAGTTGCCACTACAGCAATAAAAACACATTTACCGTGTAGCAACCCCACGGGACCAATGTTTAGACTCAGATATTGAATTTCACCGCAGTGAAGGACACAAAGGACCATTTCATCCGGGCTTAAGTCAAACAAGTAATCTCTATCGGATAGTGGATGCCATTTTTCGTAAATAATGTGTAAGTAGGATGTTTTTAATGAGTCAGTCTCTAGCCCCATAGACCGTAATTGCCTTATTGGTTAAACTATTTCACCATCTTCGTCCCTGCCCATTGAACTTGCATTCATGCACTTCCAAGTAACCTTGAATACATCTTAGAACATTTTTGCAACTTGCATTCATGTGCTTGGCTATTACGAAGGTAATTAGCCTATAGACAACTTCTGGTTAAAGAAAGTCAATGGAGCTTGCGTGGATAAATTGTGATAAGAATGAGTTGCAGAATTTTTCCTTATCGCCTTTTTCTCCACTCCACTGAAAAAGATTTGGTGATATTCAGAAGTTCTAACAGAAAAAAACTCTACAATAGTTGAGTGATTCAAGAGATACTTTTTGATGAATTTGTCTTGCGCATAGTTTTTAAAATATTCTTCTCATGGCAACTCTATTATAGGAAATGATAGGGATTTGTCGGGACTTTGAGAAGTTTTATTTACTAAAGCAGTGGCAGTGAAAGCGGAAAAAATCAATATTCATGATATGTACATTGTTTATTAGACTGGGGTTCTTTCTTGATGTAACATCAAAGATTAGCCTTCTGATTATAAAACCAAATTTCTGAGAGCGAAAGACTGAAAAGGCACCATTAATTTTTTTGGTGATAAAACTGGAATGTGTACATAAGCCTGTCTGAAATTTTGGTGGCAGCCTTTGTCCGTTATCTTCTGCTTGGTTGCCTTTTTTTTTTTTTGCCTTCCTGAATTGATCCTGTACAATATTCAATATCTAAAACATGGCAAAATGAAAATTTTCCCAATACTATTTAAGTTGAAAGAGATCAGTTTCAACTTTATCTTCTGACTTCAAAAGCAGCAATGGTGGCTCACTTTCTAGGTTTTTCTTAATATGTACGTATAAGAGCCCTTGATCTCCCTATCTGCTAACCTCTTGAATTTCCTTGTTTTGCTGTATCTCTTCTTGTTGGTTACTATTATTCAAATTCATGTTTATTATTTTTCTGATGCAGTTTGATATTTATTTCATATTGTAGGGCAATGAAAAGGCAAATGCTGATATGCTTGTTGGTTCCTCTTCACATGACAAAATGGACTTTGCAAGTTTGGATGGAAATTGCAGGTTTAAGGTTCTGTTCATCCTTCTTTTGACATTAATTTTGTTAGAACACAGGATGAAGGATTAATCTAAAAGCATTTGAATAATAAGAAGAAACTTCTCCAATGCCTTTCTGATTGGGCAGATTTTGAGTGGCCTGGTTCTTGCAACTTCTGATATTTAATTGGCATTGGTCTTTTACTTTTCCATACTGTTAATGGAATGCCACTTGTTTGGCCTTTCCTTCTTTTTAAAGTAGCTAGATCTGGTGGAGAAGAAAATGTGGTTGGTGATATCTGATTTGATTGTTGCCCCATCTTGCAGATTTTGGAGCTTAATGACCAGATTGAAAGAAAAAAAATTGATCTTGAGACATTGCAAAACCTTGATAGGATTTTGAAAAGGTCCTTAACCGTATATTTTACAGATTAAACGTGTTATATATCGTTCTTGTTTGTTTTACGATTTTATGAATATTCTATTGTGTTTGTAGGTTTGAGGCTATTGAACAATTTGAGAATGCATTAACAGGTCTAAAGGTAACGGAATATGAACTAAATTGGACAAGGTTGTCATTAAGAACAAGCATTCCAATTTCAGAAAGTTTTTTGTCCCAACACAAACTGGTGGACTCATTCCAGCAGTTGGAACGTAACCATGAATTGTTAATTGAATTTGTGGAAGGAACACTGGAGCTAAAGAATGTTGAGGTATGAATTGCAGACCTTGACATGAAACTGAGTGTAGAAATAAAATAATGTTCTAACATCATCATCATCATCATCCAAGCCATAAGTCCCAATAAATTAGGGTCATCTAAAAGGAACCAAAATGAGATAGCATGTCGGGTCGTAACGTGAATTTTTTGTGCCAAACACTTCCTAATCAATTTCTGTAATGTGCATGTCTCTTTGACTTATATACTAATACTGTTTATTAAAGTTGAAAAGCTTGAGTTGCAATTAAATGGTAAAAAACTAACTGTAATTCGTTCTTCACATAATTGAGTGCACTTGAGTAGATTAGAGTACATATATAAAGTCTTAGAGCTGTAGACACAGTTGTTCGCTCATATATTTAATGATGATGTTGATGTGGATAAACTGGTGAGCATCACATAATCATACGAAAGTTTGTAGTTAACTAAACCAAGCCATTTGGTTAAAAAATTTTTTGTATACAATTGGTATGGCAGGACTCTTGCCGATGTTCCATAGCTTGAGGGTCAAAATTTACAATTTTCTTTTTCCGGAACATTTGACTGGCTTGATCAAGAGTCAAGACTTGTATAGATCCGCGTTGTGCAAGGCTTTCTCTAAATGTCTTTTTTTGATATATTTGTCTGAATCTGAGCCCAACTTAAATCTGAGTAGTTCTTTTCTTATGGATTCAAGGAGCCCTTTTGTCCCTAGGGCAATGTGTAATGGTAACGTCCAATGAATCTATCAACACAATGGTTGTATCCAATAGGAGACGGTCTACTGATATGTACTCGATAGATAGTTTCAAAACTTTAAAACACCTCATTTGTGTCTCTTTCATAGAGTTAATTAAATTGTTTCTATTACGCATTCTAATTGATCTTACGATACTGGTTGTCATGTTTCCAGATGTTTCCTAATGATGTCTACATAACTGATATTATCGAAGCTGCAAAAGCATTCTGGTTTGTTTTTTCTTCAATTTTTATAAGTTTTGTTTAGCTCAGAGTGGGTGGTCTTGTTACCTTTTTGGCTTTCAAAACTTCAATTGTACAAGCCTCATTGTGGGCTACGAAACTTTATTATTAAAAAATGAATACTTAAACTGTTGGTGCGGATATTCATCATAGATAAGATGGGAATGTGAACTGCTTTGGAAATAATCCCTTCCTACCATTTTCTCAACAAGTTTCTTATTATTAACTATGAAGTAAGAACTACTTTTGCACCTCTGGTGTTAGTTTTACCACATAATAAATCTGTACTACCATCATTCTTTAAGTTTAGAGATTGCCCCGGTTTCTCCAAAGTGCACATGTTCTGATCAACCATCATTCTTTTTGTTTTGGGATTGGCCCGTTTTCACCATGGTGCTTATGTTTTCATATTGTTTAGTTTTGTTAAATTTTCTTGAGACGTGACAGTTTTGAATTTCTATCGCTTAACAACTCCCAGATGTAATACACTGTATAGCAAGCTGGTTGAAAGAGGGTCATGGTGGCAAGTAAAATCAAGTGTAATTTGTTATGTATTTACTGGAAAACTGATTTTGAAAGCTGATGGCTCTTGTAAAACTATTGTGAAGATACTTGTTTGCTTAGTTAATCTTAGGAATAACTTTGCATGTTTTTTTGAAACATAATTGAGAGAAGTTTCTTTTTACTGTTGAGTAGCAGAGCAGACCGAAACTTGAGTTCAAGTCTCGTCTCCACCCAACTTAAAAATATTGTTGTACGTGTTTGGCTTACCAATCAAGTAAATAAAGGTCAGGCGTATGATAAATTGCAATTTTAAAATTTTTAATTAGGCACCAGATTTATAATCTGGAAAGTATTCATGCATAAGAATTGATGTGAAATGTTTCTGGTTTTTGTTCTAAATATGCATCATATGTTAGAGCAATCTCTAGCATCTTGACGTGGTTGGTTTTTATGTTCATTGATTTGTAATATCCTTTCGTACTTTGCTCCCAGGCAATTGTTTTCTAGCACATTAATGCTGGAGCCTAGGTCTTCACTGGAGTGGCTTGTGAGGAGAGTGCAGGACAGAATAGTCCTTTGCACACTAAGGCGACTGGTGATGAAAAACGCAAATAAGTCAAGGTGAGGCTTTTTGTTTAAATTATTTTGTTCTAGAAATTAATTTTTTGGATGAATAACTATGTCCTGATGTAACTAAATCATGTCTAAGGTCCCATTTTTGATGTCCCTAAGTTAAGACCATGGTTTGTTTTGAACAAAAAACTAGTGTAAAAGAGAACCCTGGCAATTAAATAGATGACTTGTCAAATTCTACAGTTGAAACTGTCACGTCCCCTGCAATCCGTGACCCGGGGTCGTGAGATCCAAAAGAGAAAAAGAA
>MKEJ01015827.1:0-11939 GCA_001753735.1 Embelia ribes
TTTATGGCTAATGACATAATTGTCATGAAAATATTGCGTAGATATCAAAGTCTTATTTCTATTTTTATGATGAGCAGAAATAGAAATTATAAAAGTCATTACTCTTTATGAAAATTTGAAAGACATGACTCGTCATGAAAGCGTATGTATTTATTATAAAAGTCATGACTCTTCATGAAAGTTTGAAAGGCATGACTTTTCATAAAATGACACGCACTTATTACAAAATGTTATGATCCCCAAGTCAATTAGTTTTCTTTTTTAACATCCCATCACTAGAAAAGGAAAGACTCTTTATTGTTGAAGAGAAATTGTGCATACAAGACTTGGAAGACTAAAACCCACAAATTCCTCCTCTATCATATTCTTCATAGATTTGGGTACGCTTCCGCTATATTTTTTCTTTACTTCTTGATGATTGAACATGATTTGTCTTGATTGGATGATGGTTTTCTTCTTTAAATATCTTTCATAAATTTCCAATATTTTGATATATTATGCGAAGGAGATCGACTTTTACTACTCTTAATAATTTTTAGGTTTACAATTTGAAGTTTATTGGATGAAAATTTTCATCTCGTTATATCACTTCATAATTATGAGGGGGCCGAGTAGATCATGAGTTCGTCTTGCTGCAGTTTTCAAGCAAAATATATTTTTAATTTATGAAAAGAATATTTCTAATTTATTCATATCAAAACAACAAAATGCATTTTTTAAAAACTAAGCAACAAAATGTAGCTTAATTTTTTAGCAAAATATATAAAAATTTGAACTAAAAAGTTACATCCAAACAAGCCGAATAATTGTTATATATTTTGAGCATTCAAATTTTTTGTACATACCAAAAGGAAAGTAAGCTATTAGATATGCATGGATGAAATCCTGAGAAAAGGTACGGGAAAAAGGAAAACAAATTGTCCTTATTAGTTTTTGGACCCAATTTTAGAGTTGTCCTTATTGTTAAACAAATTGTCCAAAAAAAAGTAAGCTGTTTTCTTTTTCCTCGTCACTAATTAGTCCACATTAAATATTTTAAATATTAAACAAATTGTCAGATTGCAGAAACATGCATTTTATATACCAAGATAAATTTTTGGTTAAAACTTCATAAGAATTTAGTTTTCATCTTATGTAATTGACTTGTTGCTATTATAATAAATTTACTATTGCAGAAATCTTTATCATACATAAATTTATATACTACTTATGGAAATTTTAATTTAATAAATTTTTATTAATATATTTATTTACTATCTTTAATGACTCGTTAAATAACTAACTATACAATACAATATTATCTTCTACTCTAGTTTTTAAAGTCAAGGGAATAATATCAAGAAAGACCAAATGATACTCTCTGATAGTTTAATGAAACATGAGGTCTCTAATTGACTAAAATTGAAATTAATGGGTATTAACTAATAATTGGGCAAACATTAGTGCGGCAATTGATAATTACGGAAAATCTCCACGTCATATAATAATGACACCAATAATAATAGGGTCCCACCGTCGTTCTCTTATCCAATAACACAAAATAACACACAACCTTATTTCTTTATCAGGGGCCCCATATCAACGGTCAACCGTCTCTCTCTCTCTCTCTCTCCCATTTCTCCATGAAGTCCCTCCTGGATTTCGTGGTCTGCTGCCGCTGTTCCAACCACCGGACCTCGGACCCGCCGGAGTCGGAGAAGTCACGGTGGCTGGTCCCGATTAGGCGTCCCGTCCGCCGCCGTTCGCGGCGGAGATCTGCCGCGGATTGGCGGCCCTCCCTTACCGTTATTCAGGAAGACTATTTCTCGCCAGAGAGAGAGAGGCGGTCCATCGCCATCGGGTCAGAGACAATCCTGAAGAGGAAATATTCATCCGCCGCCGCCCATAGGGCTCGCGCGGTGGATGACGTTGACGCTTATAGGTACCCCTGTTGCTCGTTTGCGCAGATTACGTAGAATTATTTTTAATTTGTCTTTCTTTCTTTTTCCCCCATATTGACCCCTGTGTCTTAACAATTGTCTGAATCGAAACACTTCACCACAGACAAAAAAGCACGTTTTTGTTACAAAAAATGTTCAAGCTACCCAGGTTTTTTTAGTTAGGCGGCTTCCAATTTGTTCAAATTTAATCATAAAATGTTCAAGTTTTATTTACCTTTCCTAAGAGGGGAGGCTGTTAAATCCGGAATGATTATTTGTGAACATCGGTTGATATTAAAATGTTGGTCTCGTACGAAGATTTAAATTAAAAAAATTCATTTAATTTCAACAGATGATTCTCAATCAACGTCCCGCAGCCAAGCAAATTGCCCGGCATCCTCGGGTCGGTCCTTCCTTCCCCGGTTCGCCAATTGAAGTTTTATATACCTAACCCCTATCCAGCAATTGTTTTCTTAGTCCAATTATTTAAAATTTAACCATTAACTGTCAAAATTTAGGGGTCCATCAGAAAATATTTTGATACATTTCCCAAAGCATTGCCCAGCATGGTTGGCAAACCCTGCCAAGTAAATCTAGACCGTTGGTTTTTGAAACGAGATGAATCCTCCAATTTAAGTTTGGTATTCCTAACCCTGTCCGGCAATTACAAGTAGTCAATGGAGCCGCAACGTAAAATATTTAAGCATATATTTTGAAAAGGTTCCGAGTTTTCTTATTCTGATTACTAGATTGGACTTTAAAAATTGTGAGAAGTTGTAAGCAAATTATTTTGGTTTACATCTTTCTAATTTCTCACAGAAAATTTGATCGTCCAATGGTGTTAACGGCGTATGCTCCAACATTTTGGTTCTAGTCTGAGTGATTGACGGTCGTTTCAGCTGTGAAATGATGTGGATCGGCTCAGGACCGAGCGTTTGAGTACCGTTTATAGCATTGCTCCTGGTAAAATAACTCTTTTGTGTTTCACATGTACTTTTGTGAGAGTTAGAAGGGATGTATTATATGGTTCATGTCAATGTAAATACCTATATCAATTTCTCAACTGTATAAACATTCTTGTCTGAAGAACTGGGATCCCTATTTTTTAGTGTGTGTGTTTTTAATTGTATACATTAACCTGGGTTTATAGTTTTATTGGAAACTTAGAATTTCATATATTATATAAAAATGCAGATTCTAGAGGTATACCCAGACTAGGGCTTCCAAATTGACCCGACCCGGTCCGGCCTAAGCCGTTCTTTCGGGTCCATGTTAATCTTCGGATTGGGTCCAATCAAGGTCCGGACTTATAATCTATACCCATAACCTACCTGAAGTATAGCTTCCGGGTCTTTGAGTCAGGGTCCAAACTTTTTTCTCTTTATATAATTATAAATTTTTAACGGATTGTGGGTCTAGGTCTCGGACCTACCCGTCGGATACTCGCTCTATGTGTAGCCAAATTCCAAATAAATTAACCACAATAGATGACACTATCAAAGAAAAGGGTAGGCTGCAAAATACAACTTTCTCATATAAAACTATCCAAGGCATTTAGAGCTAATTGAACTCGCCTCCCGAACAAGCAAACATCCGGAGTCTGACTCTGGCCCTGTCATATTTCTCTTGTTTGAAGAACTAAATACTAATGCATAATCAACTTTATTTTGAGATAGCAAAAAGTATTACAATTGCATATTCACTTTATTTGGAGGTAGCAAACGAAACGCCATGTTTCTAATCCCAAAGTTGAAAACCCAAATCGAAATTAAATCAGGACGGGAAACAACAACAATCTTAGATAATTTAATTCATAACATTCATATTTATAAAGTAGAAACATCTTAGAGCGTTGTACACTTAAGATCATAGAGCGTAAGTGTCTCGATTTATTTTTTTATATTACAAAGTAGAAACATCTTAGAGTGCGGGAATTGAAGATCATAAAGCGCAAGTCGCCCTACTGACTTCCATTTTTACAAAGTAGAAAACGAAAATAACCAACTGCAAACCACAATATGTTTATTGTTTGCTTGTAACTAAGCTGCATTCTATATTGGCAGAGGCTCCACAAACAGCAACGTGGCAAAGTCTCTGGGCTTTTCTCCGGAGAACGTATAACAATCTCGGCCCTTGCTATATAAAACATCTATCACCCTCGCGAGATTAAGAATTCGTGTTAGGAAAGGCATGGGCACTGCAGTGGGGTTAAGGCACTCGGCGTTAACATCTTTCCATGCATTTTCAACTTTTTTCTTGAGCTCGAAAACCGCTTCTTCCTCTGATACGCTATGCTGCTTCATGTAACATTCTACTGCGGATGCTACGTGTGGCCTCTCTTGCTCAAACTATTATATGATCAATCAGATGAGAAAATATTATAGTTGTAATGTCCAGCGACAAAAATCAATTTAGGAACAAAAGATTTTCATTAGTGCAAAAAATACATTCATATTTGTAATATCACTTTTCAGGACAAAAAAAGTCTGGATCCAGTGGTTCAGGATCTTTTAGATACTGAGTTATATATTTTATAGACCATTTACAGTTAAAAATTTTGAAGCTAAAAATTTGGAGGAAAAACTTTTTCCCGAAATAGAATTTGGAGTAGTGTCTAATGTCTATGGGCTTTGTCATGTAAATTAAGGTATATCTTAAATGGGGACTAGTTAAATCAGGCGTATAATTTGGTTAACATACGATAAAATTCTATTGTGGCATGAACCTGTAGCTTTCGTGCGAATATCTAGTGTCTCTAATTTAAGGACGTTGAGATAAAATAAGAGCTAAAACATAGTGTTGTTTTAGGGAACTGAAATAACATACCTTGTGCCCAACAATGTCATCGACGAGTCTACAAATGATTTGTGCGGCTCTAACAAGTAAAGGTTCGTTGAAAATCCAATCGAAGACATCTTTGTTTGCCAGGCTCCCCATGCCTACAAACGCATTGGTCGCAAGCATAGTCTGGCCAGCACTATTTTGTGCAACTTCCATATACTCTTCAAATGTCGGAATATATCCTTTCTCACGCCATTTGGCTTCATCCAGATATGCAGTAGATATAATCTTAATCTGAATAAACCGTTTTTTTTTTTCCACAGAAGAAAGCAATTCTATGATATTTCCTTCATCACGATAGGATGAATGAATGCAGAAAAACAAAGATTTATGCCTTTATTACTACTTGTGAACGACTTCGATTTTTCACATAATGTGGTCATCTCATATCCAATATGGTCGGGGGTTACATTAAAGGCATTACCTATTATTTAACAAAATGGGTGCATAGTTCTTGATTTTATATTCATTTAACAAGACATATATTGTTATTGAGCTCGTAATCATCTAAAAGGACGGAACATTCCTACGGGTTAATTTTTATTTGCAGTCGATATATAATGTTTGATAACTAGCCAGGTTAGGGACGAAGGAAAGGAAAATCATATAAACAAGTTGAAGAGAAGATGTAGTTTTGTTTGGGGCGTACGGTTTCTTTAGCGTAGTGAACGGAGTAGGATCTTCCTTGCTTGGCCATCTCTTCTTCCATCATGAAATAAACATCCAAAAGAGCTCGATAAGCTAATTTCATGTATTCGGGAAGTTGATTTATAGCGCTCATGTCCCACCTGAAAATCAAGTAGCCAAATCAATTCAAGTTAACATAATCTATGGTAAGGTTACGTTTTCTTTTCTTCTTTTTTTTTTTTTTTTTTTTTCTGTCTTTTTTTTCGGATTTCTCGGTTTTTAAAGATAGTACAGAGAAAATCATCTGGGGAAGGAATTTCATTTTGGGTTTTTTCCGTTCAAAACGAAAGATTATTTTTAAAAACTCATATCGCTTGTACAAAAATTGATTAACCAGTAGTAAGGGTGGTCTAGAAATTGAACCTCTGGATGGCATCGTTAAATAGGACTAGTTCTTCTAAGGTACCATAGGCATCATAGATGTCATCGAGAACGGTGACCAGGATGATGACTCGTGTTAGCATCTTTCTACCGAGTGCATACTTGGGTTCGAAGTACACACCCGCAATCCAGAAATAGCACTCCACTAGTCTGTCCCTTGCGAAAGGCAATTTTTTTTTTAAGTCTAGATCTATCCACCACCTGTAGACAAAATCGCACAAATATTGATCTCCTTGAAAATTTGGAAAGGTATCCTCAGAATAAAGTATAAACTTTGGGTTAGTTTGGTTGCAGCTTTTAAATAAAAAAAATTAATTTATTTAGGTCAAAACAACAAATGAGTACAGTTTAAAAATTGTGCAACCAAATGCAGTATATCGTTTAAACAAAAAAGAAGAAAATTTTGAACTTAAAAACTATAGCCAAACAAATACTTTATGCATCATGGTGATAGACTGTAAAATACTATATATTAACCTTGTAACTTCATCCAGCTCTAATACCAATTGATGGTAAGCAATTGAAAAATATGTGCATATCTTGTAATAGCATGTACATATAATATTAAAAACTAATTATATTCTATAAATAAATTTCGTGAGCACCAATAACAATGATTTGGCAAAAGAATCGTGGCATGACCTTCGATCTTCTACTATATTTATGTTAAGTACCTTACTCCAAGAGAGAAGGTTGGCTCTCTATGTCTGTAGCAGCGTATTCAAATAGGCTATGATAGGGATTTGATAATAGAATATTGTAAGAGTTATCCTATGTAGATTCAAATCCAATATAATCACCGAGATAATTCTTTTCCGCATAAATCACAATCAATACCACTACATGATTGTAGTTGAACTCTCTCCCAATATTAAGAATTTATAACTCGGGTTGCATATCATGTTTATAAAAATCCCCACGTTAAGATTACAAATACTTGCTAATTAAATATAATTACTAGATATCTAATTTAATTAATATATTAAATTGCTTATGACATTCCACTTTACTTATTTGATGTATCGGATTTCAAAATTCATAAGTAGGGTTGATACAATCAAAATTTATAAGCTCGTTTAAAGGGGTATTATTGATCACTACAACGGGACATGAATTCCATCAATTACTAATAAACAATATATGAATAATGTTATCATACAGCTCATTGAGTTTATTGTCTCATAATGAATCTCACTCTTCTATGAGTCAAAATGACAAACATTGTTCACACATATCTAAATAATAATTTCAGGATTAAGAATATAAACACTGTCAATGACCACGAGGCATTAATTGTCATGTATAGTTAGCAATGTTTTAAATAACTAACGATGGTGGTATAACGGTTTTGAACTGTAATGGCCGCAACGTAATGGTAGTGGAAATTGGAGTCCCAATATTTTTTCATCTTTATGAATTTTTTTAGCATAAAGGTAACAATAATGGTTGCAGTATAGGCCGAAAATAGTAATAGACGATATTTAAAACATTGATAGTTAGCAGTGAAACAATTATCTCGACACGGTCCTATTTAATACATATAAAGAGTACTAGCATAAGTAGTTAGAATTATACAGTTTACAGTAGTCAAAACAAATCTACTAAAACTATGTACTACAATTCTACCGATGGTATATCCATTTCTATCTAAAATTGTAAATATAAAACTTATATTTCATAAGATTCGATGATCTAATCTTTTGTATATAAGTCGTACTCTATACATTAAATTTTACTATATTGAATATGAGACATATACTTATTCATTAATTCATAATGTTAAGTAATCATTACTCATACAAATTCTCATAAAAAAAAACATCATTTATTAAGAAAATACTAAATTCAAAATAAAGCAAGTATTTTAATATAATCCTAACAGATAGATCCTAAACTACTATATGCTAACCTTGTAATTTCATAGAGTTCCCTCTGATGCTGTTTCTGCAATAAGTTAAAGTCGAGCTTTGCAAAATCCAGTAGAACCTTAATATGCAAGTTTTGTTTTTCGTAAAATGATATGAAATGTCTTGCCTCTAGCCTTGTCAAGCCCCTACGGATGGTCTGATATAAGGAATGGGTCACCCGTGCCGCAAGATCAGCCTCCAAGTTAGGCACCATTGAACTGAGCCGCGTGGTCGTGAAAATTATAGCTTCATCCAATATATACTCCCCGTGTACGCCCATATATGCAGCTTCATACAAGCTTAACATCCCAAGCACGTCACTTGCTAGGGATTCCTTAAATTTGCCTTTGTCGTCCGTGAATCGTTCAAACACATCTGCAGTAGACCATAAGTGAACTTATTTCCTAAAACCAGTGTTGAAAGAATATATAAACAACAAAAACATTGGCTCTGCTAATAGCTTGGTTTTTTGTTTTTAAGTAGAATTGACAATTCAATATGGTAATAATTAATGCATAGTATAATTATCGATTTTCTCTATAAATGTTGCACCACTCCCTTGGCCTGAACAGTAGGAGGAGTACTGAAAAATAATATAAATAATAAATATGTCGTTTCATTAATAGTTTGAGCTTTTAGTGAAAGAGATCATCAACATCCAATGACTGTTTAAGGGGGAGTTTGATATTCAGTTTTTGAGAATATAATATATAAACTGAAAATCATTTTTAACTTTAAATTCTGATTAAGAGGAGGGCTTACCGCAGGAAACATAATATCCATGTTGCCTGAGCAAGCGAAATAAAATGGAAAGCAAACAAAGATTGTTGTTGTCGCGTTTGACTAGATCATACTGACAATAGGCCTGGTGAATACGCTTCAAGGCTTCGTCGATCTCGTTTTCAAATTGGTAAGCCACTCCCAGGCGCTGGATAGCATCAATCAGCTCTATTTCTTCCCAAGGTTTCTCGTTATTATCAGCAGCCGCTGACGCTATCATCGTCCTCACTGCCTCTTTCGAGTTGTCAAATTGTTGCTCCAATACCTTAGTATCCGTTTCCTGAGCAAAACAAATCAAATGTAAAACTCGATTTACGTCCACGTTAAAAACTTATAATAAAATCAAGCTGAAGTTAAAAAATGCAATTAATTAATTGACGTTTGGCTGCAACTTTTAAGTTTAGATCTTTTGTTAAAAAGCTTACATATAATTGGGTTTTCAGTTTTTAATCTGCTTGTTTAGTATTTTTGGCCTAAATTGGTTGGAGACTTTTGGCTGAATTAACCCAACTTTGATCAAAACAAATGTTCTGGTTAAAATATGCGAACAGGCATGCCCTAAATTACCTATTAAGTGCACCAATAGTAACAAGAATTATGTGGACATTAACGGCCATCTCGTGAATGTGATGCGTGGATGTCTTGTAATATCCCGGAAAATTCCGATAGAAAGGAAAATACCGGGGATGTCTACTCGGCAGAAGAATTTTTTTTTTTTTTTATAGGAATTACCGTATTTATATGATAAATTATTACAACTTGAGAATAAATTACTGGTATTATTTTTTTTATCTAAAAATAATTATAGTAATTTCTTTTTAATTTACAGTAATTTATCCATAAAATATAGTAATTTTGTACAAAAAAAAAATTCATGTACAGATTCATGTATAAATATTTCTTGTATTGAGTTGATTTCCATGATGTGGGCACAACTTTTAAGGTATATTAACAACAAACACGTAGCCTTCTTCATTTAATCATCGAATATTTAGAAACTTTTCTTGGCTCCAGCCTAGAGTTCAAAATTGTATTACTCATGAAGTGAGTTGGTTTGAACCTGAAGGGTTGTCTCTAGTAGAAAAAAACTGTCATTTGTAAGACTAGCAATTTGCGTAAACTGCTACTGATAACAAAGAACCTTAAGCAACGCTTGGAAAAGTGGACGTAGAGGATAAATAGATCTTTGGCCGAACCACTATAAAACTGTGTTTGTATTTATTTCCCTTCAATTCTTTACTTTCTAGTTGTTTTAATCATATTCTTGTTTAAAGCAATTCTTTTTTTTTTTTTACTTAAAAAGTACTTAAGCTTTATTGTAACACAATTTACCCCCTTCTTTTATTTATCTAAGGGACAACAAGTGGTATCAGAGTGAAATCTATTTCTTTTGAAACTTAACATTTTTAGAGTAAAATTTTATGGAAAACATGTACAAATATTTCTTGTATTGAGTTGATTTCCGTGATTCGGACAAAACTTTTAAGGTATACTAACTGCAAACACGTAACTGGCATGTATAAGATTTTTTTTTTTTTTTTATCAATTCCCTTCTCTCCCAATGTTATTTGTTTACCCTATATCATATTGCCTAGTGGTTATAATTTTTCAAATCTAAATAACTACTATTCATTCTTTAAATATATAAAATTAATATATTCACTCTAGCGTCACATCATTACAATTATATTAAAAAAATTAATATGTACTCTCTTCAGACATTCATCCATTATTAATTAATAATAAATATATAATATAAATATTTAAAATAATTAAAATTAAAATTAAAATTTAAATATAATATTTAAAAATAATTATTGAGCTTAAAAATACTAAATACAAGATACAGAATAAAACATAAGTGCATATAAAATAATTATAATATTTAAAAATTAAATAATTGTAATTTTTATTAGCATTTATTAAAAAGATTATTTTTTAAATTATTTTAGTAAACATTTATTTGATAATAATAAAAATATAATATAAATATTTAAAATAATTAAAATTAAAATTAAAATTTAAATATAATATTTAAAAATAATTATTGAGCTTCAAAATACTAAATACGAGATACAAACTAAAACCGTAAGTACATATAAAATAATTATAATATTTTTTGCCATTGCTAATGGTGAATATATAAAAAATTATTAAATTAAATTCGTTGTACCATTAGTAATGGCGAAAAATAAAACCATTTTTCTAGTACCAATGGCGGATAAAAAACAATTTCTAACTTTTTGCCATTACTAATTGCAAAAATAATGCAAATAATCCACATCAATAATACTTTTTACTGGTGCCTCATTTTCTTAATTTTGGGGTTCACAAACCCCAAAAATTTTTCATAAAAGTATATTTCTTTCATACTTTACACTATTATCAATATTTTTCACAATTCTCAATAAAAAAAAGTATATATTTTTCAATTTTTAACAAATACATTATAACAATTAAAAGTTTTACTCAAAAGTATATTTTTCCACTTACACAAAAAAATTACACTTTTATACTTATAAGATTAAACTAAGCCCACCATCTGTAGAACTGTCATAGATAATTTTACTAAGTGTGTCTTGACTACAAGGACAGTATGGTTCCAATTTCATAATCCCTGTGCTGTGATTTCGACATTAATTACATTTGTCATTTTGATTTATATCAAAAATGAAATTCTTTACGAGTTAATGAACATAATATTAAATGAGATGATGACATTATTTATATGAATTTTATTAATAGTTGAAAGAATAGATCTTTCAATGCAAGGATTCATGTCACATGCATTGAAGAATCTTCTATTTTTTACGAGGAGATATTAAGTAACGCTAACATTATGGATCTCCGAATTGTAACTTCGTGTATTGGGAGACAATTAAAAGAGGAGACTCTATCAATGGTAGTCTTTTCATAATCTGGTGTCACATTCATGTCGTAGCCTATGTATAACCATTTTCTATGGGCGGATAGGTTTAAACATTCTCTCTATTGAGTTTTATGGGAATAAAATCTGTCACCACAGACGTAGAGACATTTCTCTCTTCTTTTTTTTTTTTTTTTTTTTTTTTTGTTTTTTTGTAGTGGATAGAAAATAAAAATATATCAATACATTTTGTAATGGAGATTCATTATTTAATGGAAATTACTATTATTTTACTTCTGCATAAATGGAGATTCATGTGAAATGAAACGGCTATTGGAATTATAACTTCTCGGAAACCCAAGTTATTGTCACGATATTCTATCATTTTTATATAGTGTATGTATTTTCTCTATACAGTGTATGCATTTTCTCTTATATTTTTAATTTAATTTCTATTTATGATTTAAAAACGTACACATAGTGAATAATTGTATTGTCACTTGGTGCCAAACTATGTAGAAACTCGGCTTTTAGTTTATTATATTTGATATATGATAT
>MKEJ01015828.1:0-10735 GCA_001753735.1 Embelia ribes
TAGAAGGGTGTCAATAGTAATTGAGTGCTAATAGAAATTATATATGTGCTAATAGAATTGTCCTGTATTTTTTATAGAGATGTTTCTCCGCACAACTATTTAGAGCATTTCGCTGATTAAAATAATGTACGGAAATATTTTTTATTAATCATATATTCGGGTGTACAATAGCCCCAAAAATATTAGTCCAAAATATACCACATAAGCACAAGCACAGCAAACCAATGCGTACATGGATACATTTTTTATGATATATAAATATAATTGTTTTAATAATTTTATGGCTTATTGAAAAGAATTGTATGCTTAATAATCTTGTGAAAAGCTGTGGGTTGGTTTGGTTGCAAATTTTAAGTAAATAAGTTAAGTTATTTTTGTCTAATATAAAAAATTGCGCAATCAAATACTAACTTTTAAGTGAAAAAATTGATAAATTTGATCTTATAAGCTGCATCCAAATAAGCTCACATGTCTCTACTTGGTTAGCATCTAGTTTCAGTTTTTGGTTTTTAAAACCTAAAATTTCGTTTGTTTATCAGCTTTAAAAAATGAAGTATTCTCGTTAGAGTTATTCTAAAAACTCATTTTTTATTGGAAAATTTTACTCATTCTTTACCTATTATTGCTATCCGAAAAAATTACTCATTGATGTGGAACTAACTTTCACATTTTACTAGCTTATCACATTTGATGCAATGAAATATATTACATATATTAGAGCATATGAAGCTTAACAAATTTGGGGTGATGGCACGTTAAAAAATCGTAAAGAGGTGTTACATATAACAAGTTCATATGTAGAAACTTTTGATATTATTTTTATTAGACAACTTTTATTGCCCAATATCATTTGTATGATTAACACCATCATGATGCTATCCCATTTCCAGCAACGGCCATCTCTTTTTCCGCCGCTTCGGCCTCGTCCCTAAACTTCTTATAAATATCACTCCGGTAAAACTTCCTCGTCCTAATTACCAAAATAAACGAAACGATCGCACCAAATACGGTCGCTATAGTTATAATAATAAAAGCTACTCGAAAACACTGGTCCCCGGTACAATTCAAGTCCTGCCCTTTCTTTCTATCGAGCCCAAGTCTCGTCATTTGCCTGTTGGCCTCTTTATCGTACAAATGCCCCGTCAATCGTACATTGAGTATGTAAGACCCGATTGGGCTAGCGACCCCGCCAAAGTTGTATAGCGTGGAGTAGTACTTAAGCCCAAAGATTTCAGAAATTATCGCAAATAATAATGGCCATTGTGCTCCGAAAGAGAATCCAATAATAACGGACGCAACATAGAGGCCGTTCGGGACGTTGAAGGCGATGAGGAGGTGGCCGAGGCACGAGAAGAGAAGGATAAAAGTGAGCATGAGAGGCCTAGGGAACCTGTTTTCGACAAAAAGAAAATGTTAATTAATTTGGAGTTTTAAATGAAATTATATGAGTGATATAACTTAAAATTTAAACCTCACGAATAACTTTCTAAAACATGAAAAAAGGCGCATTGATTATTGAAATAAAAAGTGAATGAAAAATATTATTTTTAAAAGATTTGACCAACCTATATTTGGTGAGAAAAATTTCCGAGACGAATCCGGCAACTACACGACCGAGGTAATTCCATATACTCACTAAAGAAACAAATGTACTAATGCTCTGTTTCGGATACCCCAGCGAAGTTCCGATCTGGCCTAGGTTATCGATGGCGGTCAAGGTACCTCCGACACCACATATGGTAGCGAGGAACAGAATCAACATGTCGATGCTAAAGAGTGCTTGTAAAATCGTGTAGTCGTTCCCCCTGTCTGGCGGCCTGAAAACATTCTCAAAACACGAGTCATGTTTTTCCGATGGCGTTGCCAAGACTTTGCCTTTGTTTTCCTCCTCCACAACACGACCTTCGCCATGTGGCGGAGGGTCCCGAGGTAGTGTTTCGGTGGCGATGAACTTTAGTTGGCTGGGTTCGTTCAGGGGTATAAGCTTTTTGGTTTTCCAAATTTTGAACTCTTCGTTGACAACCACGACGAGAGGCAATAGGAGGAGTATCATGACAGCCGCGGCACTACCTCCGTACTCGCCCTGTGTGAATTGAAACGTCTTTTCGAAGATGATGATGACCATGAGGAAGCCCGCTAATGCTAGCGATATGTAGAGGAAATTGTAAAACACTTTGAGCTCGTTTGGTTGTCGAATCACCTGTGAAAATAATAACTTAGTTTCGCATCATTACTAAGTTAATATAGCACTAATAATTAAATATCACTAATTCATTTTCTAATATGTGCTTTTTCATTTAGGCATAACAATATTAATGATTAAATACAACTTACTGAAAAACGAATTACATATGCATAGGGTGGCAACGGACGAGCCGAGTCGAGTATCAGTCACATATTCGAACTTGACTCGACTCAAATTAGTACTACTCGAGCGGAAGTCCAAGTCTATACTCGGACACTGCTTAACTCAAAATGTTAAGTTTGAGCTCCACTCAAACTCGACTAGAAATAAATGTATTCATTTGCATGTATTTATATGTATATATCTTAAAATAAATATATATTTATTTCTATGTATAGCACTAGACGAATTTATTAATACTCAAACTCGACTCGAACTCAAATTAAGAATAAAAGCCTACTTGAACTCGACTCGTTTAGTACTCGAGTCAAGCAATGCTTGATTCAAGCTTGAAGTTCTCGTTAAAAGCTCAACTCGTGGCCACCCCTAGTTATGTTACATGTTTTATTTACTTTCCATGGGGCAACAAGGAGTTATTATCCAAAGAATAAATTTCTTTTTAATCGCTTTGCTTAATTTATTGGCTGTGAATTTTGAAGCTTGAGTTTTTCGTAGGCTCGGATTTAATTCCTAATGTCACAACCTTTCTGAATTTTCAACTTTCTCTTTTGCCAGACTTGTCACTTGTTGAGCTATTTATCTAAAGAAATGCTGGGAGATTTTGAAGCATGTGCTGAAATATTTATTCCGGTACCCGCCATTTTCTTAATAAGTTTTGCGTTCTTGATCTCTGTCATTTTACTAACATGATCTGACCCCCCAGGTTCTTTTCAAGCTTGTTGTGATAACTGTCCTTGTAATAGCTGAGTCTGCTGATAACTGCATAAAAACGGTATTGTTTTACTTGTATGGCTTCCCTATGATTGATCTTTTGAATAATTATTCTGGTTGTGTTGATAGCCTTATCATGTTCTAGATGTTGCGTAACTGCAAAGTTGCTCGTGTTCTTCCTCGTATAGCTGACTCTGCCAAAAATGATCGCAATGCAGTACTTCGTGCCAGGTACGATTATCCTCCTTTTGTTTTTGTTCCTTTACTTCATCTTTTTCTTCTACATAATACGTTTTATATATCATTGTTTAGCCAGTGCACTTTTCATTTTGTTATTTTTTTATGTGGCAGGTGCTGTGAGTATGCACTTCTGATTTTAGAATGTTGGCCTGATGAGCCTGAAATACAACGGGCAGCTGATCTCTACGAGGAGTTAATACGTTGTTGTGTTGCGGATGCAATGAGTGAGGTACATTGTACTAAAGATTCTTTTCTTGTTATTTTGATGTATGGATGAAGTTTGTTTTGTCATTTTGGCTTTGATCTGATCATACTTGACATGCCACACGGTGCCATGTGCTCGTCTACGTTTGTGTTTCAGTGTTCAGTACAACTAGCGGGCTTAATTTTTATTTGGTCATGCTGCTTAATTAATATGATCTCGGAATTATTTGTGCTGTTGTGCCTTACATATCAAATTGAAGAGGCACGTGAAGAAATGTTAAATCTCTGTTTCCTCCACATCTCTGTTTCTTTTTTTGGGTTGTGCATGTTTTAGCTTTACTGTCCAAACCACAATATGATGCATTGACTGTTATATTTTTGTAGTCCTAGAAAAAATTTCCACTTTCGAGCAGTTCACTTGAAGTAGTATGGAACACAGTATATCTGGTATCTAATCTATGTCATTTGATGAATGTATTTGTGACTTCCTTTTGCTTTCCGTTTCCCTTTTTCTCTGTCCCCCTCACAGCTTTACTATGATTTTTTTAAGCTTATTGGGAATTATTCTTTTGGAGTCCTTTCTAGTTACTTGACGTTAATTTTTGGTCTTTTAATTGTTTTTTAGAAGTAGTTGACAATTTGAATTTGACAGGTTCGAGCAACTGCTAGAACTTGCTACAGAATGTTTGCTAAAACTTGGCCTGAGCGTTCAAGGAGATTGTTTTTATCCTTTGATTCTGTTATTCAAAGGGTAATTGTCCTGACTCTAATCCTTTACCTCCCTCTTTAACCTTATTGAAGTACAGGTGCTTATAAGCTATGTATGGTTATCTTTGCTTAGATTATAAATGAGGAAGATGGTGGTGCGCATAGAAGACATGCTTCTCCTTCCCTTCGTGATAGAAGCTCACAAAACATCCTCCAAACACCTGCCCCGTCTAATTTTCCTGGCTATAGTACTTCAGCTATTGTTGCTATGGACAGAAGTTCAAACTTGGCTGCAAGTGCATCTGTGTCTTCTGGGCTTCTGTCATCCCAAGTGAAGCCAGTTGGTAAAACTGCAGAAAGAAGTCTGGAAAGTGTGTTGCACGCGAGCAAACAGAAGGTTACTGCGATCGAAAGCATGCTTAGGGGTTTGGATGTGTCAGATAAGCATAATGGTTTGCCTTTCCGGTCATCTAGTCTTGATCTGGGTATTGCTGTATATTTCTATGAAGTGGTGTTTTTCATTTTATATATCAGCTAAAATAAAATCAGTCCAAGAATGAAATGATGGAAATAGCTGTGTGGATGACTATGATAGTCATAAAATTACACAATCATTTGCATCCCTTTTAAATGGCTAAATTTGTCTTTTTCCCTAGTGCAGGAGTTGACCCTCCATCGTCTCGTGATCCACCATTTCCTCTAGCTGTTCCAGCCTCACATAATCTTGCGAGCTCTTTGGGACTCGATACAACCACGTCGGCTATCACTAAAGGTAATGGCCGCAATGGTGGTCTGGCTTTGTCTGACATCATCACACAAATTCAGGCTTCCAAAGATGCCAATAAGCTATCATCTTGTGGTACAGGCGGAGCTGAGCCTTTGTCATCTCTTTCATCCTACTCAGCTAGGAGAGGATCTGATAAACTACAAGAAAGAGGTTTTGTTGAAGGGAATGTCGATATTCGAGAGGCCAGGCGTTTTGTGAACATGCACGTGGATAAGCAATACTCGGATGTTCCTTGTAAGGATCTGAGTTACAGGGATTCACATGGCAGTTATGTTCCCAATTTTCAAAGACCTCTTTCGAGAAAGAATGTTGCTGGACGGGCATCTGCTAGCAGGAGAAGCTTTGATGATATCCAGCTGCAAATGGGGGAAATGTCGAGCCAGGTCGATGGTCCAGCATCTCTTCTTGAAGCTCTTAGCGAGGGACTCAATCCAAGTTCAGACTGGAATGCGAGGGTTGCTACATTCAATTACCTGCACTCTTTGTTGCAGCAAGGTCCAAAAGGTATTCAAGAAGTTACACAAAATTTCGAGAAGGTAATGAAGTTATTTTTCCAGCATTTGGATGATCCGCATCATAAAGTTGCCCAGGCAGCTCTTTCAACTCTTGCAGATGTTATACCAGCTTGTAGAAAGCCCTTTGAGAGTTATATGGAGAGGATATTGCCACATGTTTTCTCGCGGTTAATTGATCCCAAGGAACTAGTTAGGCAGCCTTGTTCAACAACTTTGGACATTGTGAGCAAAAGTTATGGTGCAGATTCTCTTTTACCAGCTTTGCTTCGTTCACTTGATGAGCAACGTTCACCAAAGGCCAAGTTGGCTGTCATTGAGTTTGCCATAAGCTCATTTAACCGACATGTTATGAATCCCGAGGGTTGCAGTAATTTTGGTATCCTAAAGTTATGGCTTGCTAAACTTACACCATTGGTCCATGATAAGAATACAAAGCTAAAAGAAGCAGCAATCACATGCATTATTTCAGTTTATTCCCATTTCGACTCGGCAGCAGTTCTAAATTATATTATTAGTTTGTCCATTGAAGAACAAAATTCCTTGAGAAGAGCCCTGAAGAAAAACACGCCTCGTATAGAAGTAGACTTGATGAACTTTTTGCAGAACAAGAAAGAAAGACAGCGTACGAAGTCTTCTTATGATCAATCTGATGTTGGAACGTCTTCTGACGATGGATACTCGGCAATATCAAGGAAGAACCATTTATATGGAAGATACTCGGGTGGTTGTATGGATAGTGATGGTGGTAGGAAATGGAGTTCTATGCAAGAGCCACAGTTCACAAGTTCTATTTGTGAAGCTGCATCTGGTGAAACCCAGGAGTGTTTCTATCAGGGTCTTGGAGATGGTGTCAACTCTGAGATCTTGGGTGCCAAAACTATGGACCTTAAGTACATGGGTAGTAGTATAGAAAGCAGTGTAAGCTTGGAGGCTTCTTCCACTCCACGTGTGGGTGTGAATGGGCTGATGAGCTCTGAACCACAAGGGCTAACTGTGGGCACTAAGCATGAGAATGAGGCTATATCTGAAATGGAACTCAACCTTTCAAAACTTTCGGCTTTGAAAATTATTTCTGCTCTTGACTCAGGTCTGAGCATTCCTCAAATTCTCCATGTGGTACGTGTAGTGAATGTTTTACACTTGCTCTTTTCATTGATTGATTTTTTTTCTTCTCAATTGATTTGTCTTTCTTTTTCTGCTACTGACGTTGGGTTAACACTAGATTGCCAATGGTGATGACGAAAGCCCTATTGCTGGCAAACGTGATGCATTACAGCAGCTAGTCGAAGCTTCAGTGGTTAATGATCAAAGCATATGGGCAAAGGTATATGTGGATTACATTTTCTACGACTTCAATAAGAAGGGGAGAGCTGCCTGATAGTGATTTCTTGGCTGAAATTAAATTACAAAATGGTGTTTTAATTTTATATCAGTTGGTAATAGTTATTATCTCTTATAACGTGGCTTTCAGTTGCATATTATTGTGCTAGAAAATGAATAATGTGCTCTGAATCATTTGTATACTACCAGCTGGTCATGAACTTTGTAAATATTGTGGAGTTAGCTCTTGTAAGATGCCAACACTTGAGTTTGTCAATGGTGCTCTGCATTATTGATGCATTAGAATTTAGCTGGCAAAGGACTTGTTTTGTTTTTTGTTTTGATTTGTCAACTAAATACTTCTATAGCTTATTTACTGCTGTGTTTTGTTTTTATCTGCAGTACTTCAATCAAATCTTGACAGTTGTTCTTGAGGTTTTGGATGATCCTGAATCAACAATCCGTGAACTTGCTCTTTCACTCATTGTTGAAATGCTGAAGAATCAGGTTTACTTTATATCCTTTTCTAGTTCTTGTCAATTGTTTTGGTTTCATTATCTCAGTATCTGCCAAACCTCCTCCTCTCTCTTTGAAAGGAAACTAATATGTCTATCAATTCTAATTTTGTGTATGAGGACCTAGCGGAGAAATGGATGAAGTGGCTTTCGTTACACATGTTGATTTGATCAGCTTTAGTTCTATGTTTCCTGTAGTTTCTATTTTGACATTTTTGTCTTTATTCAGAAAGATTCCATGGAAGATTCTGTGGAGATTGTGATTGAAAAACTGCTTCATATTACTAAAGATATTGTTCCGAAGGTAACCTGGTTTACCTTATTATATATGGATGTAATCGAGCTTTTCTTATCATGTGCTAACGTACTGGGTTTTTGATCCAGGTTGCAAATGAAGCTGATCGCTGTTTGACAATTGTGCTATCTCAGTATGATCCTTTTAGATGTCTAAGCGTGAGTGATCTTTAATTTCAATAAAATATAAAATCCCTAGATGCATCTACGCACTTGGTTGATATTCTTATGTTTTTCGGAATATTGCAGGTTATTGCCCCTTTGCTTGTTAACGAGGATGAAAAAACTCTTGTTGTGTGCATAAATTTCTTGACCAAGGTACTTTGTTCAGAATGCAATTCTTCAAATTTTGGCTGCTTTTTTCTTTTCTTGCATATGATAACTCAAATTTCAATAAAACGGCGTTGAGGGATAAAACCATGTATAAAGGGTCAAAGAAACTGTCATTTGCAACGACTATCTTAAACGAACAAACCTATTTCTTTCTGCGAGAAATTGATGTGCTTGGCGGAATTGTTGTCTTAAAACAGAGAAAACATTAGCTACTGATCATCTTTCCTTGCATCATAAGGCATCAATTATCTGTTTTGCCTGAAATTCCTTCTATTAGGAGGTGCTTTCTTTTTCAATGCCATTATAAGATTAGGCTTTCATTGGTATAAAAAGTGGTCATTCCATCAATTGATATTTTTCTTTTCCTGCCTATTGTTGCTTGATTTGTGGGATTTTTAATTATCTAATGAATCCTTTTTTGCATTTTTTATGCTTTGATTACACTATGCTTGATCACTGTTGTTGTACTCTCTGGATGTTTCTCAACATTTAGCTACCAAGTTGTTCCATGGGCACCCTTTAGCCCATATTTGCTTATGCTGCTAGTAGAACTCCCAAACTGTTATTCTTTCTGTTACGATTCGAAAGTCCTACAAAGGATTAAGAGTATCTTATTGATAAGTGAGAGATTTCACCATAGGCTTTTGGGAAGAAGAAAAAATGGTAATAGAAATTATGCAATCCATCGATAATCCAAGACCAACAGGGGGGCCTTGTAATTAGTCTTGTCCAAGTACCGCTGTTTACATGCGCATGGGAGTTTAGTATTTCTGCAACACCACTCTAACTTCCTCTATCATTATCATAGTCAGTGACTCTTCTAAATTGCTATGCTTCTTTGTTTAGCTTGTTGGCAGGCTATCTCGAGAAGAATTGATGACTCAGTTACCATCATTTTTGCCGGCTCTTTTCGAGGCATTTGGGAACCCAAGTGCTGATGTTCGCAAGGTGAGCAAATGAAACATGAAATTTTCTTTTCCATTTGATAAATTATGAGCGCTGATACCTCTATTTCATTATGAACTCATTTGTTCACTCTTTTTATTTCTGATATTTTTTTCATTTTCTCTTTTATTTGTACACATGCATTTTATATTGAAAATTGGGCCTGGCCCTACGATGACATTAGCGTTGCCTTGCATGTTTGAATTTGTACTCGAAGTGTTTTAGAGAACTAGAATATGCATTTTTTACCTGGAAATAAAAATAAAAACTTGCCGAACCATATAATATAATGATGTTAGGGTAAACATCCCAGCTCAATTTTTATGCCTATCCCGACGCTAGAAATGTAATTTTCTGCATCTGTCACTAGTGGCCTGATGGCAAGAATGAATAAACTGATGATGACAGGAAACAGATAAGACAAGAAGAGAATGTGGAAGCTTGATCTAATGGAAATTCTTTAGAGACTATTTTGAAACATAAGACGGTATGAAATGAGGAAATAAGTTTTAAAGTGTGGCAAGTCTGTGTACGTTATAAAATTAGATTATGTATCTACTGGTAGAGCTTCATTACCGTGGAAAGGTAAACAAATTTTACCTTTTTAACTTGATGGTATATAGCATACCTTATTGGCTGGCTTTACATTAGTTCTTGCTTGCTGTCCTTTGTCTTTATTTTTGTGTTGACCTGTTGTTGGGGCCTGGAGGACAGTTGAACATAGGGCGTCTCTGTAATAAGTCGTATTATTTACTGATTTCGAAACTTTAGATTCACTTGAAACAATGGTTTCCTGATTATAAAGCACAATAAAGGAAAAAAAATGTAGATGAATCCTTCTTTTATTTCTTTTTGTTCCTTGACTATGCTTGATTGGAACTTTGCATCTATATGTAGCATTTTTGTTACGCCTGTGTACTAGTAGATATCATAATTCGGGTGATCCTTTTTTACAGACTGTTGTTTTCTGCCTTGTGGACGTATACATTATGCTGGGGAAAACTTTCTTGCCATATATGGAGGGGCTCAACAGCACTCAACTGCGGTTAGTTACTATATACGCTAATCGTATCTCACTGGCCAGGACTGGTGCTCCAATTGATGTTAACCATGATTAGGTGGGTATTTAGGACCGCCTTAGGTTTGGGAACTGGATACAATAACAAATGAGAAGCTGGTCTATTTTGTAGTTGAAAATTGCGAGGGTATTGCCGGTTAGTCATTCATTGTTGTAATTTTGTATATCGTGTGAATGTGTGAATGAGAGGTGAGTTTGTGTTTCTTTTAATTATATACTTTTATTTATGTTTCGGTTTGGAGCGAAGTGAGAAGCTCTCGGATAGGGTTCAAATTTGTAAAACTGTTGTGTTCTTATAGTGAAGTTCGAATCGCTATGAATATTATTCTCCGTAGTATTTGACGAGTAGAAATTGTGGAGTGGTGGTGATATATTGTAGTGTGATGGTAACCAAATTGTGTGGCCATGAACTTGTAAATACTGATATTTTTTGTTCTTTTTCCTTTCAAAAAGTAATGAATAGAGAGGTAAGAATGGTGAAGTAACTTCGTGTGACACAGAGGTTTAGGTTAAACATTATGTTAACAACTAATTAGTTAACTGTTCTGATTTAAACCAATGTTTTAAAGCTTGGACCGAATTGACCGGTCAAATTGGGAATCAACCACCTAACCGGTCTGAGCACAATATTGGATCAAAAATGTTAGTGATTTGGTTTGATCCGACCAATTTTTTTATAAAACCGATGACTCGCCCAGTTGAATTGGATTGGGTTATACA
>MKEJ01015830.1:0-22726 GCA_001753735.1 Embelia ribes
ATCCCAATAAATTGGGATAGGTTAAATGGAACAACATAAGAAATCACGTCGGGTCATTAACATAAAGCCTTAAATGTCCCAATAAATTGGGGCAGGCTACATGGAACAAAATAAGAAATCAAGTTGGATCGTTAACGTGAATATTTCGACGCCGCTCACTCTGATCGAAAGTCATTTGCTTGACTAGCATTGTAATATGTATATCTTTTCGTAACACTTATATCCATGTAGTTAGAAGTCTACCTCTACCCTTACTTTCCATTCCCACTTCAATACTCTGGTGCACTCATAAATCTCCTTATATGTCTTAACTATCTTAAACGATTCTCTCTCATCTTATCTCCAATTGGCACAACAACTCACCTAGCACGAATATCTTCATTTCTAATTTTGTGTTTCCTAGCTTTCCCACACATCCACCTCAACATATACATTTCTACTACACTCATCTTCTATTCATCTTATTTCTTAATAACCCAACACTCATTTCTCGTACCGCGGTCTTATAAAATTTTTCTTTTAACCGTAAAAGCATATTGCGATTACATAAAACTGCGGATGTACTTCTCCATTGTTAATTTGCAAAACTGATTCTAGATATCGAAAATGATCAATCTTTGGCACTACCTCCCCACCTAAATTAACAATCGGGTCCACTATACATCGTCCACTAAAACAATACTCTATATATTCAGTTTTTGACCTACTCCAATTTTACGAATTTATAATTCGGTTTCCATGTCATTAATGTCTATTAAAAATCTTCACGTTAAAATTACAGATACTCGTTAATTGAATAGAATTACTGAAAATCCAATTTAATTAGTATATTAAATTTTTTTAAGACCTTCCACTTAACTTATTTGACGTATCGGATTACAAAATCCACCTGCAGGGTTTGATACAATCAAAACTTATAAGCTTCCTTAAGGGATTATCATCAATCCCTATTCTGGGAGGTGGATTCCATCAATTATTAATAAACGCCATATGAAAAATATTATCATTCAACTCACCGAGTTTATTTACGCATAATGAACCTCACTCTTCTATGAAGCAAAATGATAAACATTATCCATATATGTCTAAATAATAATTTAAGGACTAAGAGTATAAACACTATCCATAACCCCGAGTTGTTACCTCTATACGGTCTTGTTTAATACACACAATGTGTACTAGTATAAGATGTTAGAATTGTATCATTCTCTTTAGTCAAGACAGACCTACTAAAACCATGTACTACAATTTACCCATGGTGTGCTCATTTCCATATAAAATTATAAAGATAAAACTTATATTCTATAAGAACCGATAATCTAATATTCTGTGTGTAAGCCTACTCTATACACTAAATCATGTACTATATATAATATGAGACACATACTTATTTATTAAAACATAATGTTAAGTAAACATTGCTCGTACATATTCTCTTTAAAAAAAATAACTTTTATTATAAAAAATACTAAATCCAAAATAAGCATGTCTTTTAGTATAATCCTAACACTAAATGCGTTAAATTGCAAAACGTTGTATAGGACTAGATGAAAATATAAACAGAAAATCAATAAGGAGCACACATTGAGTTAGGGTTGATTACAAATGAAGTGGCTCCCAAGTTGCTTAAATATTTGAGCTTTGCTCAATAAAAGCTTAGATCGAGTTTGGTTCGAATGTTAAGGAGCCGAGCCGAGCTTGTGCCATGTGTTTTTTTGGCGGGCCGTGCTCAAGCCTTGTTTTTTTTGTTCCAAGCTGACCTTGAGCACCCCGAAGCACTGCTCGGCTCTGTCGTGGCCGCCCAAACACTTGAGCAATCCTTAAGCAGGTAGTAGAGACTAAAGTTGGTGAATTTCCACAATTTCCAACCAGTCTCTACAGTGCAACGAAGCATATTTTTTGCATGTTCACTGTAATAATCTCGCAAATCTTCTTCTTCTTTAACCAAGCTTTAATTCCAAGAGTTTGGTATTTAACATCCGATTAGATGAATAAAAACAAAATTATCTTTATGTGAAGGTGAATTATTTTAAATGGCATGATAAAGGATTATGGTAGAATATACCAAAACAAGCCATTCAACAACAATTTGGTAATTGTAGTTCATTGGAATTTTCCTCTCTGTTTTAGGTACTGTTTGCCTGTGATGCCACAAACTCTCACTGAGTTTGTACGTTGGTACTGTGAGGATTGTGAAGAAACATACGGGAAACCATATCCCTTGAAGAACCCGTCTTCTTGTCCCACTTTGCAATCTCATGGGCTTCGCAGCGAGCTTCTCAAGCCAGATTCCGAAATGGTTCCTGCTGGTTCCGCTAATGTTCAGGAAGATAGCCGTCTCCGTGCACAACCAGTTATCGAGCCGATTTGGAGGTTATAACTGTCCTTTTCCTTTTTATTGCATGCAAGAATAGGGCTACCAATTAATCAAGTTCACTCTATTCGAGCTTGGCTCGAAGTCTGAATAAGGCTGAGGCTTGATTTGAACCTCGGCTCTTTTGTTTTTCTGTCCACGTGAATTTGCGGACCTCAGACATCTCACATTTGATCCTTTTTTTTTTGGTCCTTTTCTGGATCACAGTGGAAGTTTTGACATCGTAACTGATGGTTATGGCTTATGTGACGGACTTGTCGCCCACTTGTCAAGCAAAGCATGTGAAAAGGTGTGGCAAGAAGCTGAGTTGTTTTCAAAATCATTGTGCATGGATATGCTGCCAAAAACTTTTGTGTGGCCAAAGAGTTTCCAGAAATCGGAACCGAGTGAAGACAGTATTGCTCTTTACTTCTTTGCGTCAAACAAAAGGTGCTTGTTCAAATACATCATGTCTAAAAAAAAAAATCGAAAAAACAATTTTCATTTTCATGTGTTTGTCATAATTAATTTTTTATTTTTAATTTTTTTGGCAGTTCCATGAAGGTTTTTGATGTCTTGGTGACTGAGATGATGAGCAAAGAACTTGCCCTGAAATCGGTGGTGACAAATGCAGAGCTTCTGATTTTCACTTCTTATGAACTGCCTTTTTCTTATTGGAGTGAGTTCAAATCTCATTATATAATAACCTACATGGGACATCACTTTCTTTTCCAATTTTTTTTTTTTGGGTAATCTAACTGTATAGAAAATGTGCAGAATTTGAGGGGAAGTTTTATTTGTGGGGAGTTTTTCGGAAAAAGCAAGCTTCTATGCCTGATTCAACAAATTGCCAAGTCATAATTCAATCTGTGGAAAATGGTGAATACAACAACACAAACAAGGAGTTGGATGCTACGAGTCCGAACAGTCCTTTGAGCAACTTCAGTAGTTCCAGGTATGTCTCTTGTTCATGTCTTTACTAACCCCTCTCTAAAATTGGAATGTAATACGTATCCCAGAAAAAAAAAAAAAACTTTGGAACATATTATGCTAATCAATATCGGTTGCCCGGTTTGGTATGAGAGTAGGAAATGAAAACGAATGAACAAGTTATAGTTTTATAAAATGCCATTGTATAAGGATCTTTTCCCTTCTTTAACGTCCTCAACCAGCCACCATCACCTAAAGAAAACAAAAGCAATGCATTCCCACCTGCAAAGACTAACCATCATTTTCTATTCCATTGTACCATGCTAGATCTTACTTGTTAGGACACATTGGTTGGTACGTTTTTTCTATCATTTGTGGCATAAAAAAATTGTTTGAATGGTATTTTGCATTGTCCATATGGCATTTAACTTTTACGCAAATCTTTGAGCCAATTTTGGTTTTGTTCCCCAACCTAAGGTGCTGAACATATAGATACCCGAACATGTATATATAATGCTCAATTTAGTACCAAATAGTGACAGAATTTAGTACCAAATAGTGACAGGGAATTTGTCGAAATCGAGCAAATATAAACTTCTGGGGTACAAATATGTTCATTACCAAGTTGGGGTGCAAGATTGAATTTAGCTCAAAGCTTGGGTACAAAAGTTGAATTACTCTTCTTATTATCTGAGCATCTTTACGACACGATGATGGTGTTATTTTTCCGAATCGTGGTTAGGTTGTTTGTGTGTAAAAAATTGATTAAAACAGGTACAGACGTCTTAATAGATATGTTTTTATAAGAACACAAGTTGGTTGGTTTGTTTGGAGGATTATTAATTTGCTACATATGGGATTGTAGATTAAGGTGGACAGTTCCTGATGCTGGAGTATTAAAATTGAATGTCGACGCATCGTTTATTCCAGAGACAAAACAAGGAGCAATTGGAGGTCTTGTCCGAGACGAGGATGGCCGGTGGGTTCACGGGTTCTACATGTACATTGGAAATTCTCATCCAGAAGCAGCAGCATTTTGTGCAATATTCAAAGGTTTGCAAATAGCTTGGAGCCTGGGTATTCGTAAGCTAACTGTAGAATCAAACTCTGAGGAAGCTGTGGAGGATTTTGCTAGTGCTCGTCTGGATCATCCTCTGTACCATTACATCGAGGTTATCAGGAAATTAATGGCCAGGGATTGGTTTTGCCAGATTACGTGGGTTAGAAGGGAAGCAAATGCCTGTGCGGGGAGGCTTACTCGTGAGGCTTTCAACAGCCGGACAACAAACGAGATGGCCAAACCTCCAGAGTTCATGTTGGCTTTTCTTGCTTCTGATCTCCAGATGCGGCGTGTTGTATGAACAAAATTTGTATTGTAAATTTTTTATTTTTGTTTTTTTTCCAACATATATGAAGTTTCCCTGGGTTTGAAATTTTGGTGGGGGATAAATGTAGCTTTTGTAAATAACAAGATATCAGTTAAATTATAGTGATAGTTGAAGATGTTTTCTGGGTGCACCACATGTCTGTTTCTGCAGTTTTGAAACTATCATTGCTTCAAAGCCAGCACTTTTCTTGTAACATACAAACTATAACAATTAAACGATACTCACTCTTCCCACTCACTTAAAAGACCCTAAATCACACCTAAACCACTTACTATTTCCATAAAAAAACAGATATGGATAGATTTCGTGGCCCTGATTGTGCCATGTCGTTATACTTTCTACTTCCATGCTAACACATAAATATATATTATTTTTCAATTTGTTCAACAAATATTTAATAGCTTAAAATATTTATCAAAAATATGAACGTCCAACATTTCTCATGCGTTAATTCATCTGAAACTCAAATTTTCTAAGCTTCAAAATAAATATATTTTTCAGATTCGGAAGAAAATCTTATATTTAAATTTTACCCATCAAATATCGCAAGTTAATTTTTTTTAAATAATTTATATAATTTTATAATTTTTTTTTTTTATTAACAGAAATCCTACATTGGAGCTCTTTGATTGATAATTATTAACTGATCAACAAATTGTCTGATGTGGAAAAAATTATAACCTTTTCTTAAAATATTGTAAAAATGCGTTAAAATATTGTAACTCCAAAATTAAAATATTTTAACCGTAGAAAATTTGCTAACTGACATATATTATGAAATTAATAAGTTAAGTTCTTTTTTGTTTATAGAAAAAAATAAATATTATTGATAATCTATGCAGAGTGGATCCATATAACAGTATAAAAGTATGAATCAAAGAATATTATCCTTTAATCCTTTGGAAAACATGTTGTCATACTATTGTGTTATGTTGTGGGTCAAAGTGGAATATGAAGTGATCAAATGCAAAACAAAATCTTAAGTAATTAATGTCTTGAGTTTTTTAAACCTAAATTAATTAATTAAATATGAACAAAATATATAATATGATATATTATATTTTATTATAGTATATTATATACTAAATACTAATATAATATAATATATTATATTTATAAATATGTCATGTCATGTTATGCAATATACTAAACCATATTATGTTATGTTGCATTATATTATACAATATTATACTATATAACAAATGATATGTAACATAATGGTGTGATCCAAATAATATTACCCCTATTTAAAACATGTTGCCATTCTATTGTGTGACCCAAAGTGGAATATCAAGTAAGCAAATGCAAAACAAACGATCAAGTTATAAATATCTCGCCC
Source organism: Embelia ribes (assembly GCA_001753735.1). Classification (NCBI taxonomy): domain Eukaryota; kingdom Viridiplantae; phylum Streptophyta; class Magnoliopsida; order Ericales; family Primulaceae; genus Embelia; species Embelia ribes. The sequence goes on from MKEJ01015830.1 coordinate 6,011, forward strand.
CCAAGGGTGTAGCCTAGTTGGTACTCGGGTAGGAATTTGCACCAAATGGCAAGAGTTCGAGCCCTGACAGTCGCAGTGTGAGATTTTCACTTTCTCTCAGGGGTGGGTCATTGTGGGCACCAGATACTAGAATACCCTGACTTACATTCTCTACGGAACTCTTAGGGCTGAGTCGTTGAGCAAATGCCCCTTTTGCACCAAATATTTAACAATTATGAAAACTATAGTTGGCCCACGTTCAATATAAAAAAACTTCTTAATTTAGAAAATTATATTTTACTAATTGGAACCCAACACAAGTCTTCATTTCACACTTGCCATTGCAACACTGCACCAACAAGAGAAAAAAGAGTCACTCACTTGAAAAAAACACACTACAGCTGTTTCTTGTCTCTCTCTTTCTCTCTCCCTCTCTCAAGTATGGAATAAAGTGGGAGCATGATCTACTAAGAGAGAAAAAGCTTATTCATTTGTGTATGAAAAATGGAAATGGGTTTGAAGCTTGTATTGTCAAAAATACTGCTCCAAATTTTGTTATTTTCATTGTTTATTTGTTGTACAGCTTATGTATCATATGATAGCAAATCAATTATTATTAATGGGGATAAAAGAATTCTTATTTCTGGATCCATTCATTACCCAAGAAGCACCCCCGAGGTAATTATTGATATCCTTTTTGTTAATTTTTGTAATTATTGCTAATGGGCCTAAACTAAAAGTGTAGAATTTTCCTTTTTTTCTGTGCTCTCTTTTTCATTTTTTTTAACCAAGCAATTGGGTGTTTTTAGATTGCCTTATTTTTGTTTTTACTTTTTTTTAATTACTTTCCAAGCAACTGGTTAAGTTTGTTTTTAATTTGTTATGTTAGTTGAAAAGCTATTTTCTAGATTGCTTAAATTTTGTTTTCATTTATTTTCCTGGCAAATGCACACCTTGGTATTTATTTTCTTCTTTTATTTACTAAGCAATTGAGTAATGTTTTTCCAGCAATTGGCATTTTCTTTTAAATTTTGTTATTAATATTTTAATTTTATTTGCAGATGTGGCCAGATCTTATTAAAAAGGCAAAAGAAGGAGGTGTAGATGTAATTCAGACTTATGTTTTTTGGAATGGGCATGAACCTGAACCTGGAAAAGTAACCATTTTTTCACTCTCTCTATTTTCTCATTTCTTTTTTATTAGTAGCTAGTTTTTTTTTTTTTTTTTTAAATGAATAATTTGTAGAATCTAAGTATCATTTCTTCATTTCTCCATTTTTTATATTTTGTAGTATAATTTTGAGGGAAGGTATGATCTGGTGAAATTCATAAAGCTGGTGAAAGAAGCAAACCTTTATGTTCATCTCAGGATTGGCCCTTATGCTTGTGCTGAATGGAACTTTGGGTAAATTCTAAACTAAAAGTTTCCTTTTTTCTAAAATAGAATTTTCCCCATTTTAGAGATTATGTATATTTTAGGATTTATGTTGTGTTCAATTCAGGGGATTTCCTGTCTGGCTCAAGTATGTGCCATTTATTAGTTTCAGAACAGACAATCAGCCTTTTAAGGTTAGCTATATGCAATTTTCAGATTTTTTGTTTTCTCTCCCCTAATTCAATAATTTGATTGGTCTGAAAAATGTGTTTTAGTTTTGTTTTCTTTTTTGTTAATGAAGATTGCGATGAAGAAATTTACAAAGAGAATTGTGGGTATGATGAAAAGACATGAGTTATATGAATCTCAAGGAGGTCCCATAATCCTATCCCAGGTACTTTTTTTTCCCAATGTTTTAAATTCGTTTAATTTGCAAACTTGATGTGAGAATAGGAACCAACTTTTTTTTAGTAAAATTATACATTCTTTTCAATAAATGAATGAAACAGATTGAAAATGAATATGAAGTAGTGGAATATATAGTCGGATCTCCTGGCAAGGCGTACACTCAATGGGCGGCCCAAATGGCCGTCGGGCTTGGCACCGGAGTCCCATGGGTCATGTGTAAGCAAGAGGATGCGCCCGACCCCATCGTGAGTATCTCCCTAATTATGAATATTGTTTTTCTCTATTACTGTGCTGTTGAAAATAACAAATAACACTTAAGGCTTTAGGTGAGACGTTGCACATTACTTAATATGGTATCGGAGTAGGATGGTACGACGTCACTTAAGTGCTTCTATTTATAATATTATTATTTGGAAATTATTTTTGCCTCGTCATGATCTTCCTAGCATTTGAGAGTTGATTCTTTCCATGTGTTGGTTATGAAAGAAATGAATTTTAATCTCCTCAGCACATGGCTGGGTTCCTCTGCTTACTCACTCATGTTTATTATGCTTGTCCTTATTTATCTACCATTTTTTAGTAGTTTTTTTTAATTAATAGATTGATGACTACATGTTTATGCCAAAATCCAACTTTGAATACTTTTTTGCACACTTGAATTTTACCTCTTTCCCTGGTTAGTCCATCACCTTTTAGCTATACCAATCTGTTCATTGAACTTCTTCAAATATGTTGCAATCGGCTCCTTTTCTGATTAATCTCCAACCAGGGTGCGTCATATCCCAAGATATACGAGGATATTTGATTAAATATGCAAATTGTAACTATTTGCTACAGCTAACAAAGCAAGGGACCGGCGAGGATTGAGCTTAAAAACATAGGCCAAAGATGCGTGTACCCTTTATTCGACATGATCTCATTTGAAAATTAATATTACTACGACCATTTATTTTATCAGCAATGAGGATATTAGTTCATATTTAGGAAAGTTATGTGAACACTTCTTGTTTTCTTTATCTTTTATTATTTGCATTTTTTTGTTGTTGTTGTTTGTTGGTCATGAGCAGATAAACACTTGCAATGGTTTTGACTGCCACGGTTTCATCCCAAATCGAGAGTACAAGCCCAAGATGTGGACTGAAGCCTGGACTGGCTGGTAATTGTGGGCTGCTTGTTTCCTTTTACTTTTCATCGATGAGGAAAAATAAAAAGTAGCCCTTGTTTTTTGCAGCTTTTAACCAAAAAAAGCAAATTTTTTTCAAACTATAAGAAAAGCTAGATGTTTCTTGCTCAAAGGTCACAGCTTCTATCCTTTTAAGGTCCAAAAATAACAAAAAGATCAGCTTTTAAGCTAGTGACTGAATGGACACCGGCTACTAAGAAAAAAAGCAGAAAAGAGCGAGCTCAAAACCTGCAGCTACTAACTGAACAAGCCCTTAGAGAAAATATTGAAAGCACTCTAAAGAATCACTGCGTAAATTTCATCTTTCATTGCAATAATTTCAAATCTTTCAATAAAAATCCACCGCCTTTGAAGTTAATAGTGACGACTCGGCCCTCTGTTACTAATTCACTACTGCAGGTTTACTAAGTTTGGTGGTCCGGTGCCTTATCGTCCGGTCGAAGACTTGGCTTTTTCGGTTGCGAGGTTTATACAAGCAGGCGGATCTTTCATTAACTATTATATGGTATGCTATAATTATTAATTTTCTGGATATTCCTTAACAGACTCCAATCCTATAAACAAGATGGATAATAGTTGCCATGTATAAATTTGTGCGCTTGTAGTATCATGGAGGAACAAACTTTGGCCGAACTTCTGGTGGACCTTTTATTGCCACTAGCTATGATTACGATGCTCCTCTTGATGAATTCGGTAGGTCAACTGTTTTAGATTTTATGTTCTTTTGAAAGTCTTCAGTTTCATATAACGATCAAGCACTAAAATATTAAAAATATATACTTTTTAAACTTAGCATGTTCAAGTTGTAAATCCGCTTTTTGTACAGGATTGTTGAGGCAACCTAAATGGGGCCATTTGAAAGATCTACACAGAGCAATAAAGCTATGCGAGCCAGCTTTAGTATCGGGAGATGCCACTGTGATCTATCTCGGGAATTATCAAGAGGTTAGAGGCCTATGGTGTGTTTACTTGAGATTTCAAAACATTTGGATCTGTAAATTTAAGTAGAGTTTTCCAATATTAGTTTCAAAAAATAGTTTTTGGAAACTTGCTAAGGATGATCAAACTAGAAAACAGCTTTGGTTTCCTATGCTTGTTTAGGGAATTGATTTTGCTTTGTGTTTTGTTTTTTCCTGCAGGCTCATATTTTCAAATCAGAATCTGGGGCTTGTGCTGCATTTCTTGCAAACTACGATCCGCACTCATTTGCGAATGTGGCTTACGGGGAAATGCATTACCACCTCCCTCCTTGGTCCGTTAGCATTCTCCCCGATTGCAAGCACACCGTCTACAACACTGCTAGGGTAAGGATAAAAGGCATTTGGATAAGTTATAGGAAATCACAATTTTCCCTTAGGGCTCCACCTAGAAAGCGCTTTGATTGCAACTTTTATTCTCAATTTTTTTTTTTGTTTTATTGCTTGAAAGATGACATACATTTGGTTGCTCAGCTTTAAGCTAAAACTATTTTGCTGTTTAGTTTTAAAAAAATAGAAGTTTTAAGTTGGATCTATCCAACTTTTTCTTAGTCTGAAAAAACCTAGTTTTTTTTTTTTAAGATGCAACCAAACAAATTTGCCACAAAATCTCAACGTTATATTCATTACTGTAAATGCCGGTATGCCATGTTTTCGGCGTGGACACAAAGTGTACTAGCAATGTGGTTCTGAGCAAAGTAATGCACAACCCGTTGGTTTGGAGAGGGGTAAAGGGGAAGATGCAAAAGACGAGGACGACAGTTTAGGGGGCAGTGTTTTTTGTCCTAAACTGTTTTTCCGTAGGCTTCCTTTTTGTTTTTGTATTTAGGTTAATTGTCATTTCATGTTCCTGATAATTCAATATATATCATTTTGATTCTGACAACTCGATACATATTATTTACAAGATGGGCCCTAACTCTCTTAGAAGGACCAAATTGCTAAAAAATTTAAGGTTGGGGTTCATTTTGTTACAACTTAGGGAGCAAAATGTTGTTCATTTGGTCATTTTTTGTTCCCCTAATCATTTTCCAAATATAAACTTCAAGTTGCTTTTATTGGGTATTTGATAGGATTCATCACATTTATCTCGTAAGTCGTCTTATACAAGGCATGCGCATATGTTTCATACCATCTTACAAAATTGTATTTACAGGTTGGTGCTCAAAGTGCACAAATGAAGATGACTCCAATAGTGTACGATGTAGGCTTCTCGTGGAAATCATACAACGAAGAGCCATCACTTTACAATGAAAAATCGTTTTCGATGGTCGGGTTGGTAGAACAGTTAAATACCACTAGGGATGTTTCTGATTACCTATGGTATATGACAGAGTGAGTTTGTTGTCTTGGCCATTTCTCTTTATGTTGAAGATAATTTTCAAAAAGTATATTTATTTTCCAAAATTCTAATTTCTTCTAAAAATTAAATTTACCCAAATTTTAGAGTCCAGATTGATGAGAATGAAGAATTTTTGAAAAGTGGGATTCAACCTATTCTCGCAGCCTATTCTGCGGGTCATGCTATGCACGTGTTCGTCAATGGCCAATTATCAGGTTTGCAGTGTTAAGCTATGCTAGTAATATTGTTCTCCAATCATGTTTTTATGGCTTATTTTTCTTTCGTATCTATATTTGTCTTTGTAACTTTTTAGACAAACATGTTCTTTTACTGCCGCATCTCTTTTTTAAGAACCAGAAAATAGCGTTCAAGTTCATTATCAAAACACAACCTTAGTATAGTCGAATATCTGTTTAGGCAACCCTAAACCCTAAACCAGAAATAGTGTTCGAGCTCATTATCAAAATGCAACCTTAGTATAGTCGAATATCTGTTTAGGCTTAGAATAACCTTTCTTAAAAAGTGTCCATTTCTCCAATATTTATGGTTCCGTTGTTTTGATGTGTCCATTTTTTTTTCTTCCTGATATCTATGGTTCCCACTTTGGCAGGTACTGTCTATGGTAGTTTAGAAGACCCGAAACTGAATTTTACAGGACGTGTCAATTTGAGAGCCGGCTTAAACGAGATTGCCTTGCTGAGTATTGCTGTTGGTCTCCCGGTTCGTTCTCTCTCTCTCTCTCTCTGTGTTTGTCTCCAATTATTTTAAAAATGTAATTTTTAAATGCTATATTGTTGCCTACTTTAATTTGATCAGAATATCGGGCCACATTTTGAGACTTGGAATGCGGGCGTCCTTGGTCCAGTCTCACTGCACGGTCTCAACGAGGGCTACAGAGACTTATCGTGGCAAAATTGGACTTACAAGGTTACATTGTCATATATCATGTTGCTTAGATTATTTAGGGTTTGTTTGGTTGCAGTTTATAAGCTCCGAATTTTCAGTTTTTTTTGGCTAAAAGTTAGACAACATTTAACTACTCAGCTTATTTGCTACTGGGCATAAATAAGCTGGAATTTTTAAGCTGGATGCATCCAATTTTTTTTTAGACAGAATTAAGCTGGCTTATTTGTTTAAAAGCTTCAACTAAACCGGATATTGCTCCTCCTTATGACACTCCAGCTTTTGTTATCAAGGAAATGGTCTTGAACTTTCTAGAAATTAAAGGAAAAAGAAAAGAACTCGAAAAATAAGCAATACTTAGTTTCTCCTTTCTCCGCATCTGAGATGGTTGCTAACAATAAGCCTGCAACAGATTGGTCTAGAAGGAGAAGCATTGGAACTTCATTCGCTAAGCGGACGCTCTTCTGTCGAGTGGGTTGAAGGTTCATTGGTAGCACAAAAACAACCATTGACATGGTACAAGGTGAGCATGTCAATCTTCGTACGTGTAAAGCCATGTTTGGTTAGCAAACTATGCAAACTTTATAGGACACATTGGTTAAAGATTACGTAATCATAAAAGGAATTACTGTTTGGAATTTTCATAAGATGGTTAAAGCTACATTTGGTTAGCAAACTATGCAAAATTTATAAGATGCATTGGTTAAATAATACATAATCATAAAAGGAATTCTTGTTTGAAATTTTCATAAGATGAGTATGTTTTAGAACACAATTTGAGGGTGTGTTTTTTGTTATGGACTCATGCTTTTTAATGATTCTCGTGGTACAATTTCCCTTCTTTTTTTTTTTATGTTATTCCGGGCATTAATGAATTGGCACGTTCTTGTCCTGATTTCAGACGACTTTCGATGTTCCTGCTGGAGATGAACCTTTGGCCTTAGATATGAACAGCATGGGTAAAGGGCAAGTGTGGATTAACGGGCAAAGCATTGGTCGACACTGGCCCGAGTACAAGGCCTCGGGTATTTGCAATGCCTGTAATTATACCGGTCCGTTTAGTGAGACGAAATGCCTAACCAATTGTGGGGAAGCTTCACAAAGATGGTAAGGCCAAACAAAAAAATGAACTTTTTCTCCGCTCATTTTTTCGGACTTTGGATAGCTTGCAAGTTGAGAAGCAAACTTCTTTCATCATAAAAAAGTGCAAAATTATTTGGCATTTTTTTCAGGTACCATGTTCCTCGTTCGTGGCTATATCCGAATGGGAACTTATTGGTTGTGTTCGAAGAATGGGGAGGGGACCCGTATGGCATTACCTTGGTGAAGAGACAAGTCGACACTGTGTGTGCTGATATATACGAGTGGCAACCGACTCTAGTGAATTGGCAATTGCAATCTTCTGGGAAAGTCAATAAGCCCTTAAGACCTAAAGCTCATCTCCGATGTGATCCCGGTCAGATTATATCATCGATTAAGTTTGCGAGCTTTGGAACACCCGAAGGGGTTTGTGGGAGCTTTCAACAGGGGAGTTGTCATGCTTATCATTCTTATGATGTTTTCGAAAAGGTAAAAATAGTTGCTGGAAATTTGTGGTTTTGTTGGCAAAAGTTCTTGTATTGATTCCCATACCAATATTCCAGGGTATGAATGCTCTTTTTCGTTATTCGTAGTATTTTAATTAATTTTTTTTTAATTTTTCATGTTATGTTGGCAGTCTTGCATTGGTCAACAATCGTGCAATGTAACCATAGCACCTGAAGCATTCGGAGGAGATCCGTGTCCGAACGTCATGAAGAAACTTTCCGTGGAGGCCATTTGCACTTAATTGTTCTGACTATACTTTACACATCGAAAGATCTAATTTCATTCTTCAACGAGCCCGATACAATTTCTCAGGTACTATTTTTCATATTTCTTGGGCAAATTAATTCTTGAATGCATTGCAGCAACCATTTATTTGTAGCTTTTTCGGGGGTGAAGTAGTGAAAATATACAACATGCTATTCCTTTAAGAAGCCCGAAGAAGTTCCCAAAAATATAGAGACGAGCGAAGGTATAAGCACATTGAGATGCGGTAAAAGTGTCCATGTGATGTGAAAGATTTTTTGGAAGTTCGATTTTTTCAGGAAATGTAAGCTATTGGCTTTCATTATGTGATTGTTGTATATTTTCATTTTCCAATGCAATGTTTTCCTTGCTTTTCCCTTGTAATAACAAACTGTTGGAAATAATATAATCATCATTTTAATTCCGTCTTGAGAGTATGCATAATATATCTGCTTTTTACGAGTGTAACTAAGCAATTTGAGATGAGGATTTGTTTGGGCAAGCGATAAGTTGGAATTTCATTCTTCTTTTTGAACTAACAAATGGATGATTCTGCGGGAGAGAAATAGTGACATGCTCCGATAAATTGTGAACCAGAAGTGTTAGTCTTCGTACTTTATAAAACACTCGGTCTGGTACAGAAAATCAACAACGGGAAGAAGACAATGGTCTTCGGAGCTACCACCGTGTTGGAGACTCGGAAAAGATGCGTTTTGTAAGCATATCTAACAAAGACTGGAAATACTTGAAATAACATGGTTTTCGAAATCTGCATGCTACTATTCGTAAGCATATCTAACGAAGACTTGAAATACTTGAAATAGCATGGTTTTCGAAACCTACATGCTAGTATTCGTCGATGTCGTACAATTGTGATCACCACTTGTCGTGGGTATTGACAACCCTGTCTTAATGATCCATCATAGTTTCATATGGATGATCAAAACAAGTAACGATAGAGCTGTTCTTTACAGGGCGAAAATTCTTTAGGACCAACATTTGCTAGTAAACTTCTATGCAAAGGCCCAAAAAGTCCTAAAAGAAAGAGGAACAACTCGTGACCAGACTTAAGCTACCCGTGACAGTGTGACAACAAAACCACATTTAAAGGCAAGAGATTTACATTCCTTGCGCTGCTAATGTATCGGTCTCATATACAAGTGAATTTAGATGGAAGACACATGTAGACAAGGCGTAAACGCCACGTGTGTTGGCACATATATATGAGATCCGAAAAACAAACAGTGCACAGAAACAATTATATTAAAGAAAACCCTTCAAAGCTTCAATGGTAGAACATTAGGTACAGTTGAAGATGATCAGGAGATAAAATAAACTCCATAATTCCAATGGAAATTCATTAACACCAAGTGAGATGATAAATTCCAACAGCTCATCAAAAGTACAACTAAATTTGAATAAAATTAATAGGGCATACAATTCCAATGAATAAATATGAAACCAACACTTGGTGAAACAAATAACATAGCCATACTAAGACCCCACAACCTAAAACTATTGTTGCTTGCATTCTGGAGGACGCTCGCCCTGCGGACCTTCCCCGGCTTGTCCTCTGCTCATCTTCTGCAATTTTCCAACACAAATTGTTTTCATTAAAATTAACAGAAGTGTATTTATCAATTAACACAGATAAAAGACTAGTTATAATTGATTTCACATCAAAACTTTCGCCCCAATGACTGCAGCAAAAAACAATCAAAGTAGGCCAAGGTTGAAAGCCGGAAGAGTAAAACAAAGTACCAGCTACATTATGAATTTTAAAGCTATAAATAAAGGGGCGACAATAAATTTCTTTAGAAGTCTTAACTGTTACCTTCATCCTACTTCCGCTGCCCTCTTTATCTTCGTCATCCTCATCTTCATCCAAATCTTCTTCTTCTTCATCCTCATCTTCATCATCCTCGTCGTCATCCTCTATGCCCCCAAATTCGTCACCTTCTGCAGCCTCACCCGTAAACCACGACACAGCATGGGGAATAATTTTATCCCGGATGGTTGAACTGCACAAAGTCAAATGTAAGTCTACGAAAATTGTAGAACATCGCAATGAATGATAAGGAGTACTTATAACTAGACATATAATGGATAGCTTACGCAATATCGTAGTCTAGCTCCATTTGATTCTGAAGTTCTTCAGCCTGTTGATGAATTGAATGTATGAATGAAGGGCGAAAATATCATCCATCCAACATCTTAATCTATTCAAGTATATTTTGAATTGGCCAACTTACTGCATCTTCATCAATATCATCATCTTCCGTGGGGACCTGAGGAGGGTTGAAGAAGTTGAAGAAACTTTCACAATCTTCAGTTTTCGTAATGGGCTTAGCATTCTTAGACCCCTTCTTCGGTTTCTTCTTTAGGATCCTTTGAGTCAAGCATTTGCCAGTGTTCCATTCTATATCCGTCCTATGAAGTAAACAATATGTGAGGTTTCAAATAAGGAACTAACAAGTTGTTGCCATTTAAGATGAGGAAATATTTGCTCACCCGATTGCATTCTCTAATATAGGTTCATCATCATCAATCATGTGATAGGTTTTTGTCAGAACGGAGTTCTTAAAGAAAGGATTTGGATCAAAGAAGAACTCAAGCTTAAAACCCTTCGGATCACTGATTCTGCACCACTTTATATCTCTGAGATATTTGAGGGCCTCTTCATCGCGCTCTGAAATCTAAGCAACGGAAGAAAACAAAGTAATGAGTTCCTATCAAAAGAAAATAGCAGGTAGGGGCAATGACTTGTTCTCCAAATAATGTTCCTACCTCTTCAGCTAATATGTCATTAGTCTTCATAGCAGTCAACCAAAAGTTGGGAACACCTTTCGCTGCAATAAAGAAGTCAGTTCAATAATAAAGTCAAGATCAATGACCTCGGGAGAAAGATAAACAAATAAACAGCATTGGCAATTGCAAGAGAACAAATAGACTTACCTTCGGTTTCTTTATCACCCCCTTTGTTAACTGTATGCTCACTTGTAACTCCTTCAACTTCAACAACACCATTCACAACATTATACCTCTACAAGAAATCCAAAATTGTAGAGTCAAAATCAGCAGTCAACATCAATAATTTGAAAAGGAATCTTAACTTAGGTGTTGAGATTGAAAAGAAATGACAATATACACAAAGCAAGCTAACATGCAGTAATTAACAAGAAGAGATTCAGTACCTTGCTGTATAAAGGTTCATAAAGCTTGTGATACTTAGCCTCAAGAGCTGCCCTCTCCTCATAAAACTTGGCTTCCAACTCATCATGTTGGCTCTGAAAACATATAACATGTGAGGCGATCGCACAACAATTATACTTCAGCATACAACCCAACATCTAACTACTTATGCACCATTAGAAATTACAAGTTCTTGAAAATCGAGAACATACTATACAATACAACAGGATAAAAGTGAGTAATTCAAGTTTTACACTCATAGAAAGTGCATATAGGGATTATAAACTCCCATCTTGTATTGGATTATACACTTTGAGGGCTGTGTAATCACAATAATTGAGCAAACAATACTACACCTATATGCATGCATGACAACACTTGAGAAAAGGGGAAGAATCAAATTCATATAAGAAATAAATAAAATGTCTCCTGTTGCCATTTAAAAGAACATGAATCTTAGAAAGGAAATGATAATGTTGACCAATTTATTATTGGCTTATTGAAAGTCCCATTGTTTATCTAGTACAACCACATAAAGATTTCACATTGACAATACAAGGCATTTGTTCAAAGCGCCAAAACTGAACTTTGAGAAAGATGAATATCAATATTAATTCATATTAGTTGGGCAATCAATAAAAACACTTAAACAGATAGACAAACAAATAAACTTAAAGAACTCCCTAAGACCAAAAAAAAGTCGCCCTCCACTATAATATTAGTGGGTTATGACAAACCTGCAGCTTTCTTAAAAACTCGACACGCTTCCTTACATTTGGAGACAATGTCTCCAGTACATTTGCGTGTTGCTTTGTCAAATTCTGAAGCTGATTCTGCAAAGAGAAACCCAATTTTCCACAAGTAAAGATCAAAACAACAATGCAAAAACTCTAATTCCTGTAGCTTCAAACCCACTACCCTAGCGTCTAGAGTACTAACATCAACTACATTGAAATTTCTGAAGCTGATTTTGCCACACAAAAAAAGACACAATTTTCCACAAGATGAAAACAAATCAAAACCATGACTCCCGAGATTTAGCCTGCATTACCCCAAACCTCAAACCCTACTGATCTTCCTCGCAAATATCAAAAGCTGATTTTGCCAAAAAAAAAAAAAATGACGCAATTTTTCACAAAACAACAAATCAAAAACCCTAATTCCCTAGCTTTGAACAACATTACAATAAACACCCAAAACATCACCTATAATAAGTACTTAAAACTAGTGACGAACCTTTAGGGCATTGACAAGGCCTGCACGGTCTTCTGGGCTGAGAGCTGACAAAGAGTAGTAAAAAGGAGCATGAATAAGCACAAATAATAAAATCGATTAGATACACAACTGCATACATACATACATACATACAAAAAAAGATGATACAGGTTACAGGATTTCAACCAGTCTTTAGAATTCTACACCATATATTTCACAACATTGTTGCTTCAGTATTCTAAATGGGAAATTTACTCTTCACAATATCATTATTAACAAATACTTTTTAACATCAAAACTTAAAGATATATATATTTTTTTTACATTAGTACTAACAAATTCTACGAGTAAGATCCCAAATTCTTAAGGGGGCAGGGCACTGGAGCATTGTTGCTTTCATTTAAATAAAAATAATACTTTTTTTTACATAAATACGATAAAACACTCGTTAAGATTAGGGAAACATATACTTCTATATTTTAGGCATAATAATTTCAGTAAATCGTAGAGGAAAATGGTGTGTAAAATTTCTAAAATAATGGCTTTACAACTAGAAAATCAGAGAGAAAAAGAGGTAGAAATGATGTCAGGTTAGGGTTTGAGTATACCGGCGGCGGCGGCGGGAAGGGAGTCGCCGAGATCCGACATGTCCAAATCATCTTTGCTCATTTGAATGGACGATTGCTCTGCGCAGAGAGAGAGAGAGGGGTTTCAGGGGAGAATGTGGAAATGAGGATGGGTTGAAAATTAAAATAATCGAAATTACTCATATATATAGTCAATAAAATTGTATTTATTGGGTTGAAAATTTTCGACTTATTTAGCCGAAAATAAAAAATTAGTTTTATTTAAAAATTGATTTATGGAACATTATTCAATTTTTAAGTCAATAAACTGAAAAGTAAAAGCTTATTAATTGTAATCAAACAAGCACTCATCCTCTATCTAATCTTCTAGTATCATTGCAATGATAAAAAGAGAGTTGCCATTAGAAAATGTTTATTCGTCCCCGAGAAACCTAGATCTAGATCCAACTACAGCGTTACGATGGCAATTTTAAAATAATTGTTCCTCATTGCCATAGGATCTAGATTTTGAATCATAAATTAACGGCAACAGTTGTTGTTGATTTTATAATAACGTCATTTTTTAATAAAAAATAAGATTTAAAGTAGCGGATACAATATCCAATTTATCTTTATCAACTCGTCTGATTGTAAGGGCTCAACTCATTGAGATGCTAATGAGACCAACTCATCGAGATGCTAATGAGACCAACTCATCTTTACTTTTGATCACTATAGGGAGGGGTCATAACAAGTCGAATATCAGATATACTCAAAGTCGATTCGAAAATACTATTCGAGTTTGAGCTCGACTTAAATTAAAGTATGAGTCAAAACTCAATTCGATTGAAAATGTCAAAATTCAAACTAGTTTCGAACTCAACTTGAAGATTTTTTTCTTCTTCCTTATTTTGATAAATAAATGTATTTATATTTATATATCTATATCTCTTCCCTACTTAAAAAGAGAATTGACCAATCTTATTTCCCTTATTTTACATTTCCAAAACACCTGCATTGTTCCTAAAAAATTACTTACCTTTTAACCTCGTTTCACTTTTTATACAAGGGTACATTAGTATCTAGAGTTGTTGCGTGAAGTTTTGTTCGGCACTTCTTGAGTAATTAATATGACTCTTGAACTTCAATTTCTAAAACCAATACAAATAGTAGATAAAAGTCTCAATTATTCTTTCCTATATACACGTTCTACGTATATGCACGTTCTACGATTAAAGTCTATACAAAATACATCCAAGAGCTTTTTAAATGTTGGAATCTAATGTTAGTTTTTTTCATTCGCAGTTTATACATCTATTATGCAAATTTAGTATTCAAATCTTATTTCTATTTGTTTCTTACAAAGGTTAACAAATTGTATGTATGCATTTACTTTTTGTTTGTTTTTTTATGTAAACAAGTTTATAGAAATGAAGTTTGTGATAAACAACACAAAATGAGAGAATGTAAATCTTATCATGTTTATAATTATTTGTTTAATTCATGATTTGTTGATCTAGATTTGAGTAGTGGATAGATAATTGCACTTTATGGAGATAAGTTCACATGTTTGCTCTTTATGCTTATTTCTCATTTTTTCATGTTGTCATGATTTTATTGTCTTTGTAGAGAAAAAAAGTAGATATATATTTACCAGCAAATTATGAAAACAAATTTTTAAATGATAAATTAGAAAATAATTTTTTAAATTAAGATAAATTTATAATCTTACTAAATATAACCATCGAATCAAACTTCGTGCACATCAAAAGATTGATAAAATTCACATTTGATTAGATCTTTTGTTCTTTACCAAAGTGACTCATGTATTCCGTGCTTATGCCCAATTTTCTCAATGTGAAGTTCGGATTGGGTTACGTAGAGAAAAACTCATTGAAATGTTGAAGTAGAGTTGGGGTTGAATATGTGGAAAGTTGTCATGTTGGTATTTTTAGCCTTATAGGATTGAAAATTATAAGATGAAGGTTGAATTGGATTGGGAATGGCCAGGTGGGATGGGGCTGGTCCAGGGATGGGGATGATAATGTGTAAAAGTGGTTGTTATGAAATGAATTTGTGAGGATTTATCGAAAGAATTACAACAAAGTTTTTGCTTTTATTTAAAAAAAAATTGAAATATATATTTTTTATAATCATTTTGAATAAAATTTATAAAATAGAAAATATAGACATTAGTAATCATAGTATTAACATTGATTTAGGTATTGAATAATAATTTATAGACATGCCAAATAAATTTAATCTTCACCTTCCATCTTAAGTTTGGAGTTTGTACTAAACCTATTTTGTGATGATGTGTAAAGTTGTGCATTGTTTGCAATGATATTTATACTACAATTATTTTTATAAGTAATTATAGTAAGCACCTGTTCATCTCTATGTGTGTACTCTTTATATGCATCGCACGTGTTTTCTATATAAATATATTTAATTTATATTTAAATCGTAATTGAGTTACTCAACTATAAGAAAAATGCTATTTAACGGTGGCCAAATTTCATTGCTATATTGAACAATTCCGTTGTTATTGTAATATAATTACGGATTAACGATGGATTAAATTCCGTCGTTAAAAACCTCGTCAGTAAAAATTCTATGATAGAATAAAAAATCTGTCTTTAATTAAAGATGGAATTTAGCCGTCGCCAAAAAAAAAAATCCATTGTTAATTAACAACGAAAATTTCTGTCGTTAAATAACTTCCGTCGCTAATCCGTCGTTAATTAACGATGGTATTTTCTGTAGCTAAATTAATTCCATCGCTAATTAGTCGTTAATTAACGACGGGAGTTTCTGTCGCTAAATGACTTCTGACGCTAATCCATCGTTAATTAACGACGGTATTTTCTGTCGCTAAATTAGTTTCGTCATTAATCCGATGGAAATTTCTGTCACTAGATTAGTTTCATCGCTAATCAGTTATTAATTAACGACCAGAATTCCTATGGCTAAATGACTTCCGTCGCTTATCAATCGTTAAATAACAACGGAACTTTCCATTGCTAAATTAGTCCCGTCACTATTCCATCCTTAAAAAATAATTTAATATTATTTTAGAAAATACTAATTTTCCATATAAATTTAATACAATTTACTGATGAATTAATAATTTTAAAATATAAATAAATTTAATTCAATATTAAAAAATAATCACAAAATAAGAAACATAATTTAATTACAAAACTAGATTTAATAAAAATATTCACAGCAAATTTGTCAAAAGATAAAAACAAAAACATCAAAAAACAAAAGGAACTTGCGCCACGTCATTAGCCCCATAGCTACCATCGTCATCATCCGGTCGTTGATCAGACAAAAATTGGAACCCAGACCCGCACTCCCACTACTGTGTCATGAACCTTTCCATATTTTGTATCATTTCCTTCACCTCTTGCATCTGCTCTGTTTTATGTTCATCTCGAGCTTTAAGTATCGCAATTTCTTTCTCAAGCTCCTTATGACATTCATCTATCTGGGTGAAAATACAATAGTTGGTCGTAGACGAGTATTGTGGGTAATATATATTCACCTACGAGCATATGTCATACACTCTATTTTTTTTCTTTCCACCGGCAACTTTCAAAAGATATTGTCGACACTCAACTGGTCGAGGCTCGGTGGACTCGGGCTCTGGATGCGAAACTTTAACTACAAGTTTTTCGTAATCGTCTTATGCATAAAATAGATGGACATATTTAATGAAAAAAGTATTTTAATAAATAATG
>MKEJ01015836.1:0-19329 GCA_001753735.1 Embelia ribes
GACAAGGAGACTGTTTTCAAAAGCATAAGACCGCTACTGGAGCCGCTGATCACTCCCGAAACGGTTAGGCTGCATCCTGTTAGAGAGCTAACCGAATTTTGCCAGAAGCATCAATATGTCCTGAAAAAGCCGGTCGTTACCTTTGAGAACTGCGTTGCTTCAATTACGTTAGAAGTCATAACGGTTGATGGGGTCTCGTACAACAATACGTCCACGGCCCCAGATAAGAAGGCGGCCAAGAGACTCGCTTGCAAGGCTGTTTTGAAGGCCTTGAAAGAAGGAAACAACTCTGCTACCGCACAAGGCATCTGAGATTTATACATCATTGGGAAACTCAACATTACGTTAGTTTTGATGAATTTTTTGTGTTGAGTAGTTTGTTTAGAGAAATTTAGATTTTCATTTAAGTTCAAGTTAAATTCAAGATGTGTGTGGAACCAGTCTTTCTGGAAATAGGGGTACTCCCCATGTTCCAACGGATTTATGTATTAGCAAACTGTCCCTCTTGGTTCGGGCCAAGAATCAATAAAAAAAAATTATTATGTGCACTTTGTATATTTATATTAACAAAGTATGCATATATTATTTGCAAAATATATTATCTAATTTATCCAAGATGTTACTAGCTCACTTTACCAAAGGTTAGTTTGAGCCTTGCTTAGCTAGTTGGTGCCCTTGAGTAACTTTTTTTTTTAGTTTTGTTTTTCTTTCACTTGTTTTCTTCTTTTCACTCGCTAAAGATTGAACATAATAGAAATATCTAGTGCATTTTGATACATTTTTGTAATTCTATTTTGGTAGAAGTTTAATTAAAATCATACTATTGGTAATTTTAACAACAAATTTAAGTTCAAATATGATATATATATCGAGTTGTATTATCATGTTTTTCCCTTATCTAGTAAAATTGAAGTTTAAATTTTAAATTATAAACTGAATTATTAAATAGATGAAAGAAATATGATTGTGTTACAAGTTTAATTAAATATATGATAAAAAGAATTAGGATGGCCTTTTAAATCTCCAATTTTATATGGGTACACAGAACTTTACACCCCCTTGATTAAATTTCTGCATCCGCCCTTGTATGTATGTGAGAATTATTGTAGTGACATAAGCTACCCGATAGGCTTCCACGTTCCACATTCGATGAGTCTAGTTTTATTTTATTTGAATTTTCGCTTCTGCAATTATTTTAACATGTAGTTAAATGGTTGTACAGTCAAGGATGTGGTGAGACAGCTGAAGCCACTGCTCTCTGAGAAGCAGCTTTTGGTTTCTGTTGCTGCTGGCCTTAAACTAAAAGATCTCCAGGTTTGTGTTCTGAGATCGTTTCTTCATTCTGTATTCAGTTGCTACATCATTAGCTTTACATATTTATCATTGAGATTATAATTTTGCTTCATTTAGGAGTGGGCCGGTCACAGCCGATTCATCAGGGTGATGCCAAATACTCCTGCTGCTGTTGGCGAAGCAGCATCTGGTAAGAATTGTTTTCTTGTTTATATCAAATTTGTATAGTCTGTTACCATTTGTTTTCTTCGTTTATTTTTCGTATTATAGTTTAATTGCTATTACAACTGTTGTAAAAGTCATAGTGTGGTCTCTTGTATTCAGTTATGAGCTTGGGAAAAGATGCGACCGAGGAAGATGGGGAGTTGATTTCAAGGTTGTTTGGTGCAATTGGCAAGGTTTGGAGAGCTGATGAGAAGCTATTTGATGCTGTAACCGGCCTGAGGTATATTTTTTCTCATAGTAGTTCCATTTCTTGCCTCTATAATGTACTCTTTGAATGGAAATTATGCATAGAGTTGAATAACCATTGTAGAGGTTTTGAACTTCTCATTCTTTATTTTATCTTTTGTTTGCTATAATCTGCTGAATCATATAATGCTCTCTCAGATGGACGGCTAATGAATTTTACTGCTATTTTCTGTTTCCTTGTTACATGTTTTAGTGGAAGTGGGCCAGCATACATATTCTTGGCAATAGATGCTTTGGCCGATGGAGGGGTGGCTGCAGGTCTACCACGAAAACTTGCGCTGGGTCTAGCTTCTCAAACTGTGAGTTAACAACCTTCTCCTTTTCTTCTTTGTTCAAAGGTGAAAGTCTACCAAAGAACCACACGCACCTTTAAGGATGTAAACCCTTTCATAAGCATCCACTTTATCACTGAGATGAAGGTAAAAGCATGTAATCTACAAAGTTAACCGAGCTCTACTTTTCCTTCCTATTGAAATATGCCTTTTTCTCTTGAAATCTCTAAACAAAGCAATCCTATGGAATAAAATTGCTTCCTGTTTTGCAGTCGTTGCTAGTGGTATTGCACCAATAGTTACTGTATGTTAAACTCTCTCTTCAGTTGCCTCTTTGTTTCTGCCACTTTAACTGCATTGAAAATTTTCCTTTTTTTTCCCTTTTCAAATGTTATATACCCAATAGTCACCATATCTAATATGAAAGGTCAAAGTTTCCTCTACCACATGAATTTTGTCTATTCATATGGCAATGAAAAATGTTTTGTTTGCAGGTGTTGGGAGCTGCTTCTATGGTTATGAAAGGAGGGAAGCACCCTGGCCAGTGTAAGGATGATGTGGCATCTCCTGCTGGGACCACTATAGCCGGAATCCATGAGTTGGAGAAGGGCGGATTTCGTGGGGTTTTAATGAATGCCGTTGTTGCTGCTGCCAACCGGAGCTCAGAAATTTCAAAGACATAAAATGAGTCATATTATTCTTTTCTCGGCTATTTAGTCTAGTAATAAATCATCTTAAATGAGGATTAGCATTGAGATTTTATTGGAAATGAATTGGATTTTTTCAAGTGTGTGCAAGGATCATATATTTTTAGCATTGGTTGATGTATATTTTTTTGGTTGCTGCCTTGTATGGGATTCATTTTGTCTTGTCACGAGATGAGTTTCTTACGCGCTACTTAGGCTCGCAATTTGGCACCTGATTGACTCTCGCAACAATGTAGCTTTTGGGTCAAAAGCTTGATTAGTTCTCAAGCGAGCTTGATAGGCTTGTGAGCCCGCAATAATGCACCAGGGCCAGGGGTATCAGATTAAATATAACAATATGTACTTCCTTCGTCCACGGAGATAGATTTGTCTGATTTGACACACAATTTTATGTAAGACTAAAAGAAAGTATGTTTTTTCGTATTTAATAATTTCAAGGGCTACTATTGGTAAAATGCCACATTATATTTTGTCAAAAAGAGATTGTGCATAATTATTTTTAGATATCTGAAAAATAGAAAGTGAAATATTATTATGGGCGGGGGAGGGGAGTACTAAGTTAGGGCAGCAAATTTATTATGATTGTTGTGCGATTTCGGAAACCATGAAATTGTAAATCATTTTCCAAAAACAAATAGCAAATTGGCTCAAGTCAGGTTCTGTTTGCCTTGTGGAACTCGTGCAAGATAAGCGAAGTTTGATACTCCAACTTCTCTAGCAGTTGTTAGGAATATTCGTTAAAAAAATGCAAGTGTATTTTTATCTTTTTCAGTTTTGCCACGCTAAGCATGTAGTAGAAGATATCAAGAAATGCTAAGACCATCTATAACTGAAATAAGATGATATTATTTCCTTGTATGCCTATTAAATTACCTAAATATGTCATATCATTACTTAAAATGAAGAATGATAAATAGGTTATCCAAATTTAGATAATCACTATTTATTTTTTAAATATATAAAATTAATATTTTTTTCTCTTTGCTTTCGCATTAGTTACAATAATCATTAAAATATAGCATTTTATTTATTATTACAACTATAAATATAAAATATAAATAATTAAATAATGGTAACTTTATAAAATATTTTTTCATTTCAAATCACGATATTTTATCTCATTTCACATTAAAATAATACAAAACTAAATTTAATATTTAATATTAAAATTAAAATATTATTATTATTATGTAATCAAAATGATACTTAAAAAATGATGAGTAATAAAAATAAAGTAAAATTTGTTTTCACATTTAAAAATAATTATCAAATAAAAATTAAAACTTCGAGTGTAATAAAATATTATATAATATCT
Organism: Embelia ribes; assembly: GCA_001753735.1. NCBI lineage: Eukaryota > Viridiplantae > Streptophyta > Magnoliopsida > Ericales > Primulaceae > Embelia > Embelia ribes. The sequence continues at coordinate 4,059 of MKEJ01015836.1, forward strand.
ATAACTAATGACATAGACTAGAATTTATAGTATATAATTGAAAAATATATATTTACCAAAATTACACAATATCAATTTATAGATTTAGTAGTTAAAACTAATTAAGATAATAAATAAAATTAAATATAATAAAAATATATAAAGAAACTCAATATAAATAAAATTTAAATTTTACTTTTTTCAAATATAAGAAAAGTGTATATATAATATAAATATAAATATAAATATAAATTAAAAAATGAATAATTGGATGAATAATAATGTCTTTTATAAAGGAAAAATATTATCATCTAATAATATGTATTTATATGTATCAAAATTTAAAAAAAAAGTTATGGAAGATATAGAAAATAATAATCTAACATTAAAAAGAACACGATGAATGATCTAATGCAGATTATGATGAATGGAGATTTTGTAAAATGAAACTAAAGATATTTGGTTATGTATTTTAAAGAACCTGTTACATAGTATGATGCAAATATTCTAAAAAGGGGTACAAACTTGCAGGATAATAAATATATATACATATATAGCCAAAATCAATGATCTACATAAACAAAATTTTGTAAAACCTTTTCCACAAATTTTGGTGAAATACAATTTAATTGCCTTATTATAGTGATATCTTTTCCAAAAAGAAAAAAACTTTTGAGATATGGTAAATCCTTTAAAATATCATCACTTGTGCAATGGTTTATATGGAAACAAAAAAAAAAAAAAAATATGTAAACGAAAATGTATGCTGCTTTTCGAATCTGTCTCAATAATACTAATAGTCTAATATACAAATATTCTCCTTTGGAAAATTATTAAAATTTCTTAGAGATAATGTGAAATGTTGGTAGATTCTTTCCATTATTGGGCTTGGTCGATATATTGAATTTAAAAAGAATGGTTATATAATGACTAAATTTTGGGAAAGTTTGAAAATTTTGAGTTGTCTTTTCCGCAATTTCTTCCACCCCTATTAATTTTATTTTATTCTTTTTAAAGAAAAAAGGGTTAAGATTCACCACCCAATTTAGTATCAAAAAACTAATTATTAATAATAACATGAGAAAAATAAATGTTGCAGATCAAATAATTAATCCTAGTTAGCAAATGAATACGGGGACAATAAAATGAAGTTAAATGAAAATAGTCATCATAAATAATTTATATCAAATGAAAATCAAATGAAGGTGCTACATCTTTAATAAATTAGTCAATTAATTAAGTAGGGTTTAATATTCTTAATTAAATCAATTGAGTTGTTAGCATCTGCAAAACTCCTTCAGTTTGTCCTTACTGCAAAACTCCAATTTTAAATGTGTGCATGTCATATATTTGGGGAAAAAAATCATAACCCCTAAGTTTAATACATATGCATATCTAAAACATTTATCATAATTGATAATACATATTTTTTTCGTCCACAAATAATAGGTCTGTTTCATTTGCCATACAATTTTTTAAAATATAAAAAAAATAGCTTTAAATCACATTCTTTTATTATGAATTACCAAATTTACCTATAAAAAATTAGTTTTTCAATTGTCTCTATCAATTATGAGGGCAATATGTTGCTTTTTACTATGCCAAAAAGATAAGTTAACAATTATTTTTGGACTTCTTAAAAAGAGAAACATGACTATTTTTGTTGTGGATGGAAGGAATATTATATAAACAATGAAAATGAAAAATTAAACATGACTAGACTAAATCGTATTTTCTTACATAATTAACTAAGTTTGTTTAACAAGAATACCAATAGTTACTTGCGATTTAAAGTAGTGCGATACCTATCAATTTAGAAACCCAATGAAACACTCCATCCGTTTCAAAATAATTGAGATTGATGCATAAAAATTAAAAAAATAATTGAATAGTTTCAATTTCAGTAAAAAATATGCAAATTTTATCCAAATATTCTTCATTAAATATTTGAATTATGTCGGGCAGTTGGAAATTTAGTGATAATAATATGGATAAATTGGGAAAAAAAGGAATAAATGCATTCTCTATTTTTTACATTGATATTAAAATGAAATAAGAAAATTTCTTTATAACTCAAGTTCCATTTGGGCTGTGTAGTTTCAATTGAAACATATATAGTCCCCTGGTTTTTAGTAAATGACACATTGTATCCATAAGTTTCAAAAGAAAGCAACATCTTTTGTTTCTTCCATAATTTTTTTTAATCGATCTCTTCTATAGTTTATCTCACATTAATAACCTTAAAGTGTTCAAATTAGAATACAATATCAGCATAATAGCTGTAAAAATACTAATTTATCTTTAAATAAACTATACAGTGACTATTTGCTAAGATTTTTATCATCTAAAATGACTTTGCATCCATAACACAGATCCATTTTTTCACTTCAGGTTTGTTTGGTTGCAGTTTTAAGTAAATAAACTAGTTTTTTTCAGCATGAGAACAAAACTGGATGACTCCAGCTTAAATCTTCTAAGTTTTTCCGACCAAAACAACAAATATATTTAGATTAAAAGCTAAGCAATCAAATACCATATAATTTTTAAGAAAAAACAGAAAAATTTAAGTGTAAAAGATATAACCAAACAGACCCTGTGCTATTTCAGTTGAAAATAAGGGTACTAAATAGAATTCATAATAAAACTATGAGGACCGTCAGCGTAGTAAACCCTTAGATTAGTCATTACACTTTATGTATTTTTTTAACGGCAAAAACCTGCAAAAAAAGCTGCAAATACACTCAACAACCATGTTCTCATCCTTTTCATACCATTTTTAATTTTTTTTATAAGCAATACTAATATATTTTAAGACTATTCTGTCTAATCTATTGGAATATTATATTTTAAAACTTAAAAAAAAATATATGCATAATTAGATTGTGCAATTATTTGTAGTAGAAGAGAATAATATTTTTTTTTAGCCTTTATACTTTCTTCATTTAATATTTATTCCCTATTTCAATCCGAAATGTCCAAAATTATAGTTCACTCTTAAAAATGAACATCTCTAAACTTGCTAAGTTTACTAAGTATCCATACTAAATGTTCACGTTTGTAACAAAGAATAATTTTGTAAAAAGGTAATATTAGTTAATACAAATACATTCATTTATTAATATTTTGATAATATGTTCTGTAATCCTAATTAATGGGCACCATTATTACAGTCTTCTGTCATTACACACACACACACACACACACACACACACATATATGTATGTATATGCCAACTGTATACGCTAACGTATGGGTATATTCAGTATGTATACACGTAATTTTGGGAATTATCCAAAATAATTGAAACCATAAATAGCTATTAATGCAGCCCTATTTGGGCACTATCTTTGCTTACTTTTGGGTCAAATTTTTTAACAGTTCTTCACATTGACACAGTACCAACTCTGAATATAATGCAGCCTTGCCCTGAGAGAGAGAGAGGGAGAGAGAAATGGGGTGATAGCCCATGTCCAGATTTTCATCCTTTTTGGTAAATCTTTAATTTTTATCAATTTTTATTTTCTCAAACATTTGCATACCAAGTGTTTGATTAAATGCTTGCCCCTTTATCGAGTAAATTGTAGTATGATATTTTGCAGGTTGATCCCTATTTGGGCACTTGTTTGAAGTTTTTAAGCTGAGATTGTCCAAGCTATTATGATGAATCTTTTTTTTCTGTTTTAAACTGAAAAACTAGAAATTTAATTAAAAAAGCTATTTTCTTCCCTGAAAAAAATTCTAGCTTTTTCCTTAAAAGCTACAATTATACAAGGTCTTAGTCATTTAAACACTCTTTTTCCAGTCTTTACTGCTGGCTTTTTTTGATCAGGTATTTGTGTTCTTGAATAATTAACTAAGCCAGCTTATCAATGTATGCACTTTAAGTGTTTGATATTTTTCTAATTAATAAAATATGTGTTGACAGTGTTTAAGACTTAGTGTTATTTGATGAGATTGTCGAATTGATCAAGATCTGATAGTCTCTTTTCTCTTATTTTCAATCCGAATCTTTTTGCCAAACTAGCCCACTAAAAGAAGCTGCATTTGCTAAAAACAACTAAGTATTAATTTGATCTTAATTGGGTTGAATCATGTATGAGTTTCTATTTTTTTCATCTTTGTTAGATATACCAGATATTAATGACTACGGAGATCTTTCCAAAATCTCATTTTTTTGTTGTGTTTTGTGATCATTTTTGGCAGGTAATGCGTGGAGATTGAACCTCTTTTGATTCGTTCGAGTTATAATTTTTTATCCGTTCATTGCTGGGATTATGGCGACTATGACGCATTCTGAGCCGATGCGACTGTACTCTTGGTGGTGGGACAGTCACATTAGCCCGAAGAACTCAAAATGGCTTCAAGATAATCTTGCAGGTGTTTTTTTGTCTACTAATTCATAATGTTCACAAATTGTTTTAAGGATTCATTTTGTGTCGTCAATGTTTTTGACTACTTTCATCACTGAAGCAACAGAAAGCTAAGATTAAAATTAACTAAAGCCTAAGGATGCCCTCCTAGAAAGCATGGACACTCCAAAATAGGTCTTGTATCCGTATCGGACACACGCGGACACTTTGAAATACGTATCCGACACGCCACGTGGCGAGTCCAAAATGCTATTTAATTATTTAAATTTTGGACACAAGATAGACTCATTTTGGACTTGTCATGGATACGGTGGATCAATTTGTTACCTTTTTTCTACTTCGGTTAATTTTTATTCATTTTCAGTCGTACATTTTGATGATTTTTACAAATCACGTTTTAATAGTTATTTATTCCTTTAGTGCATGATAGGTTTTTGGGCCTTTTGATAATTCATACTTGTTAGTAAGGTGTACTAGATTATAACGAAATGCAATTACTTAGTTGCTACTTTGAGCCAACAACCAATGCATAACTTTACTAACTTATAAAAGTTATTAAAAATTTTTAAAAAATGTCAGAATCCCCGTTATGTCCAAATTTTTTTGAAAATTGCCGAATCTGTGTCCTCACCCGTGTCTGTATTCATACCCGTGTCCGTATTGGTGCTTCTTAGATGCCCTCAGGAGTAAGCCCAAGGATATTAAAAAATGTGGTGATTTTCTTTTTTCGTTTCTTTTTTGAAAAAGGTAGAAAGAACATTCTAAGATTGGGTACTGCTAAACATCCCAAAATAGGAACAGCTTTGTGAATCTGGAACTTATTATACAGCATTGAAAAGGGAGTTATTTTGGAAACAAAATGAGGAAATCGATTTAGAAGCTCTAATCATTTGATGCTCATATTCGTAGACCCACTTAGACCAAAACTAGATTACTCCATCTTGTGCAAAGAGAGACAATCCGGGGGATCCAGATCAAAAGAAATATTGAAAATTGCCAAATGCAAATCTCAATAACAGATAAAGACTGTTGAAGTATTTTCCTCACCTTTCCTAATCGTAAAATTGTCTCACTCCAGTCATCATAAGGAAAAATAAACTAAAGCTCGTTATCAATTATTATATGCCAAAATAAGCATTCAAGTTCAGCTGATTATGGTCCATAAATTTTAGTCCTTTGATGTATTTGCTTTGCTGTCACTGCATATATTTTTTAGAATTGGTTCAGAAACATCTTACAAGGCAATAATACTGACCCTCTCATGTTTCTGTCCTTGAACAGACATTGATGCTAAAATCAAAACAATGATCAAGCTCATAGAAGAAGATGCGGATTCATTTGCAAGAAGGGCCGAAATGTACTACAAAAAACGGCCTGAGCTTATGAAACTGGTAGAGGAGTTTTACCGAGCTTACCGTGCCCTAGCAGAGAGATACGACCATGCGACTGGCGAGCTCCGCCATGCCCAACGAACTATGGCTGCAGCTTTTCCAAACCAAGTCCCGATTCCATTCGCCGATGACTCACCCTCGGGATCTGAGCAGGACCAGCAAACTCTAGATATGCTTCATCCACTCCGTGTATTGCTCAATGCAGATTTTGGTTCCGCAGAAAGCAAAAAATGTTTGAAACAGTTGCAAGAGATGCTTGGGGAATTAGAAAATTCTAAGTTAGAAGAAGAAAAGGAGAGTAATTTTGAGGGTGAGTTGTCGCAGCTATCTGATGAAAATGAAAACCTCAAAAGTCGTGCAAGTAAAGCGGAAAATGAAATAAAAAGTTTGAAGAAAGCCCTTGAAGATTTTCACACTGAGAAGGAGGGTGTTCTTCACCAGTATGAAGAGAGCATGGATAAGTTGTCTACTCTTGAGAGAGAACTCGATGGAGCGAGGATGAGTTCAAGGGGGCTAGCTGAAGAAGCTTGTAAAGCTAAAGCCGAAGTCCAAAAGCTAAAAGAAGTGCTTCTGAGATTAGAGTCTGACAGAGATGCTGCTCTTTTAAAGCTAAACAAATATCGAGAAAGGACATCGAAGTTAGAGGCTGCTTTATCTCTAGCTCAGAAGGATGAAAAAGAACTTACAGGACGAGCTGTTAAAGCCGAAGCAGAAGTCCAGTATCTAGAAGAAGAACTTTCAAAATTGAAAGTTAAAAAAAACGATCTCTGTTGTGAGTACAAACAGTGTCTGGAGAAAGTATCTGATTTTGAGAGAAAGCTCTCGTTTACTCAGGACAATGCCCAACTGCTTAATGAGAGAGCTGATACAGCTGAAATTGAAGTGAGGGCTTTAAACAAAGCTCTTGCTGAAGCATCTGAAGATAAAGAAGGAATAGTCCGTCGATACGAGCATTGTTTGGAGAAAATGTCTAAGTTAGAGAGTGAACTCTCTTGTGCTCTAGATGATATCAAACGCCTCAATGTTGCAGTGAAGATGAAGTCCGAAAAGCTCAAAAGTGTTGAAGAAAAATGTGCACTATTGGAGAAGTCAAATCGTGCTTTGCAATTAGAGGCAGATAATTTAGAAAAGGAAATTACGATAAAAAACAAAGGGCTCTCCAAAAAGGATGAAGAAATAGAGAGATTTCAATTGGGTTTACAAAATGAGCAAACCCGTTTCGTTGAAGCTGAAGCTACTCTACAAACTTTACGGAATTTGCATTCTCAAGCACAAAGGGAGCAAAAAGCTTTAGCATTGGAGCTGAAAAATGGGCTCAAAGACCTGAAGGAAATGGAAGAGCGGAAGCATGAGCTTGAAGAGGAAATCGTGCAAGTTAAGGATGAAAATAAAGTCCTTAACGAGTTGAAGTTATCGTCGAAAATTGCGATGGAGAATTTAGAGAGTGAAATCCTAAAATTGAAGGAGACGAAAGGGACACTCGAGAAGGAGGTTGGGTTGCAAATGGGCCTAACAAATACCCTCCTGACAGATATTCATAATTTGAATGGGGATATCGCGGGCTTGAATACAAAGTATCAGTATTTGATTGATCAAATTGAGTCTGTTGGGCTCAATCCAGAAAGCTTTGAGTCGTCAGTTAAGGATCTGCAGGATGAGATTTCAAAGCTGAGAGAAGTTCTCTACGAGGAAAGAGATGAGAAGGAGAATTTTGTCAAGAAATTGGATAATGTGAAGCAATTTCTAGACAAAACTGCTACTTTAGAAGGTTCACTTTCAGCTTTGAGTGGGGAGCTTGAAAATTCACAAGAGAAAGTCAAGGCATTACGGGGTGAAAAATCTTCACTTGTCGATGAGAAAGCTGTGATTCTCTCGCAGTTACAAGCAATTACAGAAAATATGCAGAAACTCCTCGAGAGAAACACTTTCCTTGAGGATTCCCTATCCGGTGCAAATATTGAACTTTCATCCCTTAGGGAGAAAGCAAGGTGCTTAGAAGAGCTATGCAAGTCATTGAATAACGATAAATCGAATCTTCTCAATGAAACAAGCACTTTGGTTCTTCAATTGGGCGATGCTGAGAAGAAACTAGAAGATTTAGGGAAGAGATATAGAGAGCTAGAGATTAGGTATGCTGGCTTAGAGAAGGAGAAAGAATCAACACTGTCTCAAGTCGACGAATTAAAGACTTGTTTGGATATAGAAAAACAGGAGAGGGCAATTTTTACTTTGTCGAGTGAGACCCGACTGACATCATTGGAGGAACATGTTCAACTGTTGCAACAAGAGAGTGGATCTAGGAAGAAAGAATTCGAAGAGGAACTTGATAGAGCGGTAAATGCCCAGTTTGAGATTTTTGTCTTATATAAGTTTATACAAGATATGGAGCAAAAGAATTTGTCCTTATTGCATGAATGTCAAAAACACGTTGAGGCGTCTAAGTTGAGTGATAAAGTGATTTCGGAATTGGAAAGTGAAAATCTCGAACAGCATGTGGAAGCTGAGCTCTTGTTAGATGAAATTGGTAAGCTGAGGGTGGGTATTTATGAAGTGTTCAAGGCTCTAGAAATTAGCACAGATCATGTTGATAAAATGGAGAATGGTCAAATATTCTTCCATCGCGTGGTGGAGAATATCGAAGATCTAAAATTCTCTCTCGTAAATTATGAGGATGATAAAGATCAACTGTTGATTGAGAACTCAGTTCTTCTAACTCTTTTTGGGCAACTGAAATTAGAAGCCTCGGAGTTTGAGCTGGAGAAGAATATATTACAGCATGATTGCAAAATTGCACGTGAGCAGCTAGTCGTCGTACAAAGTGAGAAGATGGAAGTCGTTGAGATAAACAGGAAATTGAAATTGAACTTGAAATTAAGAGATAAACGAACAGACGAACTTGAAGCTGAGATCGAGAGGCTATCTGAAGAGCAGAGAGAGATGAAGAGGGTGTACCAAAAATTACATGACGAATATTCTCTAAAGCTTGAAGAAAACAAGTCTCTGCTGAAAGCCCTATTGGATTTGAAGGAGAAGAACAAAATGGTTGACGAGGAAAACCATTCCATTCTCATCGAAGCCTTAGCATTCGATAACAACTCAGTAGTTTTCAAGCACTTTGGGGCTAAAAAAGCCGAGGAAGTACAATCACTTTCCCAAGATTTGCAAAAGCTTGATTGGCTGAAAAGAGATCTTGAAAATGAGGTTGAGAAATTAACAAGTGAATTGAACATGAAAGAAACCGAAAACTTGCATTTAAAAAATTGGGGTAAAAAATTAGATGAGGAGCTTGATGAGGTCAGAGATATCAATAGTCATTTGATACATGAAATTTCCGTTGGAAAGAGTTTTTCAAATCAGAAGGAGGTGGAGCTTTTAATGGCGAAAGAGAAACTTAAAACTAAAGAGGAAGTGAATTCACAACTATGCAGAACTGTGGAGGGATTGAAGAGGAAGGATGAGGAAACCGTACTTGTAATTGAAAATTTAGAAAACCACTATTTGGATTTGTTTGAAGAAAATAAGAATCAGGGGTATGAAATCGAAAACCTTCGTTATTTTAACGGATCCCTTGAGTTCGAAGTAGGTATGTTACGAGAAGAGGTTGAAGAATGCAAAATCAGAGAGGACATATTGAGTTTGGAGCTGAAAGAGATAAGCAATGAGTTCCAGATGTGGGAGGCTGAGGCTGAAACATTCTACTTCGATTTTCAAATCTCAAATGTTCGTGAGGCTTTTCTTGACAATAAGGTGAACGAGCTCTGTTGTGTCTGCGAAATGCTTGAGAATGAAAGAGAATCCAGAATGGCTGAGATTGAGTACACGAAACAAAGAGTTAGCCTTTTGGAGAGCGAAAATGGTGGCCTTAAGGACCAGTTATTTGCATATGATCCTGTTATTGACTCTCTGAAACACCATATAACATCACTTGAAGAAAACATCCTCTCTCAACAAGAGCTATATATTGCAGACATTCACAAATCAGAGGTAATGTTTTTTACTCTTTTATTATATTACAGCAGGAGAATTCGTTTATTTCACTACATTGAGACTATAGCATGCTTGCATTATGTGGCATCTGAACTCTGAAGTTTGAACATATAAAAATAAGTTCCATTTAAATTTTTGCTATTATTGGCTATCCCTATACGTTTGTACCTTGTTCACAAGAAAAGATGAAGGAAAACTCGACGTGATCTTCGCTTTTTAGTATAGGCATGATCCTTTGAACTTTTGACATTCCATTGATTTAATTTGGTGAATTTTGATTACTCTTTCATTCTAGTGGTTGACGCTGCGATGTTCAATCTATGAATGCTAAGCATAATTAATTTCTTATTATTTGGTCCCTAAAATCAGGTTAACATTTCTATTGCAAAGGAAGAAGTTAACAGCATATCAGAATTTTTGTTGTTTGCTATTACTTGATTTCTCTTGCTTTGCAAAACCTCATAACATCAAAGTAAATTCCCCTTCAGTGTTTCACTTCTTGAGCATGAGAAAAGTTATCAATTTAGTTAACAATCTATTACTACCAGTTTCTGCCTCTAAATCTTTCTATTTCCTGCACCTTTATATAGGATGTTGAATTAGCGACTGATCTTGACGAGAAAAACTCCAAAAAGACCATGGAAGATGGCAAGTTTCTGGTCCCGAACAGGATATCAGAGTTGCAGCAATTACAGAATCGAATCAAAGAAGTTGAGAAAGTTGTCATGGAAGAGATGAAAAAGCAATCTAAGAGAAAAAATTGGAAAGCAGACACCGGGCTTGAAGCTTCCATGAGAGAGATTGAAGAATTGAAAGCAAAGCACAACATCCGCTTGAGAAAGTGGAAACAGAAAGAAAAGACAGAATTCAAGCCTGAATTCAGCAAGAGAGCGTCGCAGAAAACAAAAAGTTTCAAAATGAAAAATGGAATGATTATGACAAAAGATATCCCACTTGACAATATTTCGAATGATTCATTGTATGCGGTAAGTCGGAGGAGATTTCAAAGAGCCGATGATGAGATTCTAGAGCTAGAGGAAACATCTGAGGACGATCATAGCCTTGGTCGAATAAAGAAGTCGATCCAGCAGGCAATTTCACCGATCAATGTGAGCCATAGATTTGAAAGCATGGAAGAAAAGAGAGTAGATACGTCGTTGGAGTTACAAGTAGAGAAAGAGTTAACTGTCGACGGATTAGAGGTACCCACGAGTGGGTCTGAGTCGACTCAAGATCGGAACAAGAGAAAGATATTGGAGAGGCTCAATTCCGATGCTCGGAAGCTGAAAAGCATCCAAACAACAGTGGAGGATTTGAGGCGAAGAATGGAAGCAAATACGATAAGAAAGAAAAAGTCGAAAAATGTTGAAATTGAGACGGTAAAGGAACAGTTGGAAGAAGTTGAGGACACCATCATCCAACTCGTTGAGGTGAACGGAAAATTGACAAAAAGTGCTGAAGAAAATGCTGCGTACTCGGAGAAAAAGGCTTCTCCAGAACTAGAGGTGATTGGGAATCTTCGGAGAAAGAGAGTAGCGGACCAAGCACGAAAAGGGTCAGAAAAGATTGGTCGGTTGCTAATAGAGGTGCAAAAGATTCAGTATATGTTGTTGAAGCTAGAGGATGAGAAGAAAAGCAAAGGGAAGAACCGGTTCTCAAAGAGCCAAACGAGCATTATTTTGAGGAATTTCATTTACGGAAGGAGAAAAAGCTCCCCAAAGCATAAAAAGCCTTATTTCGGGTGTCTCAATGCTAAGAGTAATGGAGAAGATAGAAACTTTGGTGGAAGCATTAGTGAGTTTAATCATCTTAGGTATGAGTAACTGTTGTTTTTCTATTTTTATTTTGAAGTGTTATGGGTCATATCCTGAATTTGTTGGTAGTAGGGAACTATTTATATTTAGTTTTGAGTATTTGTTGTGGAATAGAACTAATCTAGTTTCAGTAAGCTGTTACTGTGAGCCTCTTTTGGAGTTTTATGATTTGTTATGTCAACTTTTAAGTTCTTGTAAGACCTGCTCTTTTACAGAGTTCCGTCTTAAGGGCCGAGTCTCGTTTGCGAGGGTGGGTTTGTCTAGTTATATATCTTTCAAGCAAAAGGAGAAAAGTTAACTTTATTCAAACCAAGAAAAAAATTAGATATATATGGCTTAAAATTTATAGCTTTCTTTGGCAGATAAGCAAGCAAATAATCCCAAAGTCATTGCTTATGTATACAGGTTTTGTTAGTTTTATATGACACAGTAGCAACAGACCCTAGCCGGGTTGTATTTTAACATATTTGAGAATGTTGAAAAAGATAGATTTCTTCGTGAAATTAAATTTTGAGAAAAATACCAAATAAGAATAAGGAAGTCCTAGAATTTATCGTCAATAGTTTTTCAACCCAAATATTCAACCCGCTCTTGTGGTTTGTTTTTTGCAATAGACCATCATATGCTATACAATAACCCATTGCCAACGTTTCTTGTTCTAAGCACATGCTGGAGATGCTCATAACACGATATCAGCTCGTACCAACCACCATGGCCAGCTAAAATCTACAAAAAACTAATTTCATCCTAGGAAAACAAGGTTGGTATAGCTAACAATTGGTTTTAATTCAAATCATTATTAAACGTGTGAATGAGATGAGTCCTTGCTTTCGTTCAGACATAAGCAAGAGTGGTGGTTAATTGAAAAAGGTTAAATAATTTATGGACATAAAAACATTAACTAAATGTAAAGAGTGTGAATCATTCTTGTTGGTTCACTTCAATAGACTAAACAAAGTAACCAGAAATCAACCAATTCATAAACCACAAAATTGTGTTTAACATGAAAATGACAACTCAATCTCTAGTCTCTTGGTAAGCTAAGACATAAAATCACCGTAAAAAACATGTTCTTCCATCAATAAAACTCTTGAAATAAAGACAAAAACAGAAGAGACTCGAATTTTTATTCAAGCTCCGACCACTTCAGCTACACCCTCAACAGGGTCCTCAGCTGGCCTGTCCACTTTCACTCCAACGTCCTCGTTGTTATAGTCACCGTGGACCTACATCGCCAAAATAAGCGTCAAAAAGAAGAAAAAAGATAATCATGCATAAAAAGTGTACAAGGTGACAATAGCCCATGCGTTAATCTTTTCTTAAAAATATGACCAACGCGCTATATGTTGCAACACAAGAGCAAGTCGGTGACTCATTTTCTGAAATGAGAAGAGAAAAAAACAAAAAAGCACACAAGGAACTCACCTCCATCAATTTGCCAAGATCAAATTTCGGGGATTTTAGGATCTTGACTTTGCGAATGAACACATTCTGCAAAGGGTAGATGCTCGAAGTTGCCTTCTCAATCTCCTTTCCGATACTTTCAGGAATGAACTTCTGGACCAATTCCTTCAAATCGCAAGATTGTGCCTGGTTCACCATTATCTCTCTCATCTTCCTACGAATCTGACAATAGAGAAAAGTTGCAAAACAATAAGCTTTTCAATAGAATGTTTGCAATTAGACCACCTTTAAAAAACACAAATCTAAATGAGCTCACTTATATAAATGATCTATGGACCAGGAAATTAAATTAAGAGAGAATCAACAATTATACCAGACGGATCTGGCTAGATTGCGCATAACAGGTCCTCTTCTGGGTGTTTTGCCTTTTCTTGGTGAATCCAATGCAGAACATCCTCAAGGTGTAGCTATCAGTCGTCTTAACATCAACATGGGCTTCAATCAAAGTTTGCCACTTGCGAACAAGAGACCTGAGCTTGTCTGTGGTGAAATTCATACCCTGAATTTTCAAATAATATAAGTGTAAATATCAGTTGACAAGAATGTAAAACAATTAGGAGAATACCAACCGAGGTTGTTAACATACCCAAAAGTTGGTTAGAACATTCCTGCCTTGGACATCCTCAGCTCTAAGTCTGATCTTTCTGTAGGCATGATCCTCGTCACCCTGAAGGTCAGCCAAGGAGACCTCAAACACCCGGTGCTTCAGTCCTTCCGAAGCAATCTGCGACAATGAACTCAACATTATGCTTTTTTTATCATAGATATCAAAATTCCCTCAATCTTTCTATTACGAAGACTGCAAATTCTTAAAGCTTAATACCATGAACTACAAAGGAACTATAAACCACAAATATCTCGTAGAACTTCAAATCAGAGACAAAATCAATGCAAAGTTTTGTCTGACAATCACTAGTTCAAAACTTATTGGTTGGGTTTACAAATATTTACTATAAATTTAAATCTGACACCAAACATCTTCCAATAATCTACTTCTCACATGTTTACACACCAAAAGAGTGATCTCTTGGGTTTGAAACGGCCTTAGTTTGTAAACTCAGCATATGTCTTTTCTCCTAGATGCTTCCCCCTAACACTTTCTGAAGAACCTTACTGGCAATAAACTACAATGGCACTATCAACTAAAAATTATCTATTAAAGCTTCCAATTTGAGACAACATATGCAAGAAGATTTTCCAGACAAGTGGAACACACAGCAGGCTTCCAAGTTTGTAAACTCAGCATACGTTGAGTTTTAAACCACCTTAATTATTGAATTTAGTATGCATATAACACTAAACAACTAAGTCCCTTAAATATAGCGAATAAGATAAATGATAAACATTCTGTGTACAACTACATTCCATCCACCACTCTCTTCTAGAAAATTATGAAGTCGATGGTAAGAAGTCTCGCATTCAAACTTTGTTGATTATTAAAGGATCAAAGAAGTCAGCAATAGTGCACAATGCAGGCTTACCCAGGCAGTTTGAAACAAGCACCTTTTAAGGTGGAGATGTAGGCCAGCTTTATGGCTTCAAGCTTCACACATGGAATTGATTGTTATCATTTGCCAATTTATAGCAATTTAAGGAAATAGTAACTTCCTTATCATATGCAAGTTGCATAATGTCAAGGGGCAAATAAATCCCCTACATAGGGAATGGGCTCTAGCCTTGCAGCCTATCATTAATGGGTTCAACGAAAGAACATCTTTGAAGTAACAATTACATCAATTTGATGCATAAATTTTACCTCCAAGCTAGAAACAGACACAAATTGGAAACAAATAAAGGGCATACACAGAAGAAGAAACACCACGATGACAAAACCTTGAGATGAGATATACGCCGGTACTAGAGGCCTCAGAATATGACTCTTTCACGGATGGGAACATACCAAAAATGACAGCCTTCGAACATTACACTTTCAGATCATAATTTCCAACAATATATCAACTAAGTTGAGCACAAGAAATCCAAGCTCACTAACACTCCAAGACGGACAATCATTTCCCAAGAAGTCCAAATGAAGTACTACCGGTGAAGCTAGAGATTTAGATTCAAACTAAAAGCAATAAGCGATCTCTAAAAATTCACAAAAACAACTCAACAATCATGACTAGTTGATATATATGCTCAATATGGAAGAACCAAACAATCAATCTAAGAAGAGTATGGATATAACCAATGGCCAATCACAAGATTTACCTTAGTACCCTGGGTTCTGGTCACTAGGGTTTTCCCAACATTTTTGGTGGTGAAG
>MKEJ01015841.1:0-25773 GCA_001753735.1 Embelia ribes
AATATTGTCGTTTCTAATCCGCCTCTGCAGGACGGTGCTACTCATATTTATAGCAATCCAAGATAATACAGAAAAATAAATCCATGCTACAAAAGAAAGGATAATGGCCAGCGCCATTTCCAGAAAAGGATACATATATATAATGCAAAAATTCCAAGGACGTGACACTTAAACTTGGCTAAAGTGAAGTCTCTATGAGCTAAAAAGATTACATATGAACTCAATTCTTATCCATAATTCAACTCAAAATAGTTAAGATTGCTTATAAACAATTATATACTAACCCCAAGGCCTTATCAAAGAACGATTGTCAATGCAACGTCATTCGTTCTCATTACTTTTCACACTATCTCTCTAGTAATACTGCATTACAATTTTAATGGTAAATTACTTTCTTTTTATCCAATCAAGACGTCATTTATTTCTTATTATTTTTTTCTTCCATCGGTGGACTCATTGGCCTTTTTTTTTATCACCTCCAACTCATTGGCTGAGAATTATATTCAACTTTTAAATTTAAGCATTTTTAGACAATTAAGACAACCCTTTTGAAAAAATTAATTTAGAGAATCATTTTCTTTCAAAGAAAAGTTTCCATATACTTTCAAATTATTTAAAAAATATATTAACATTTACCAGTTTACTTTCCAATTAGTTTTCCTTAAACGACACTTATCAAGCCTCGTATATTAATATCATCACAAAGAAAATAATAATAAATCAGTCATTTCAAACATCTTATACAACAACTCAAAATAGTTTAATTTTTCTTTTTCAAAAATATTGGAACTCAAACTTACACATACTATGAAATTATTCCTCAATACCTCCCTACTTGTTCTTTTTACTAGTTTCACTTTAATTTTTCTTATTTTTTTCTGATGATATGCCAAAATGTATGATAAATAAGGACATCTTGAAATGAAAATAAAACTTATAACAAAATAGTACAAGGAAGAGGATTGGGAATATTTACCAAATAATTTGCTTTTGTGTACAAAACATCAATCTGGTGCATCTTTCATCATCGTACCTATCAAACTAAAGACTATACACCAAATATCAATAACTACACCTTATTTCAATTTGAATTTTGGCCCCTTTATATATATACAAAATAAAATAAGAAAATTAAAAAGACTTTTTTTTATAAAAGAAAAGTAAAAGAAAAATAAGAAACAAAAATAAAAAGAAAAGTAAAAAGAAAATTATAACCGAAATTTAAAAGAGGAGTAGGTATATACACCCCTTACCTGAATTGAATATAGTCCCCTGAGATGTAAAACAAAATAATAATAAATAATTAAATATAACAAAAAAAACTATGCACAAATTTAGAAGAAAGAAAAAAGAAAATGAAAAAGTCAAGAAAAGAAAAGAAAAACTAATATGCAACAAATGAATTTAAGAAAAAGGATCAATTGCCCCTAGATAAATCCTAGAAATCTAGCAGCCTAAGTGCTCTCCTATTATAATCTCTCTCCTCACATGTTTGTTTCTTATCCATTCGACAAAGTGGATGCTTTTCCCCCAACCTATTTGTAGGCATATATTTATTTTCGCTAAGTCACTTTTCTCTCGCCTATATTTTCCACTAACTAGCCATATTTCTAAGCCACTATCATCGAATTTTTTCCTATCTCCAAATAATAGGCACTCTAACTTAGCCATCTCATGGGTTCTCATAAGTTTTTTTATCCATTTCCCATACCAACTCATCTAATAAATTCAGATTATTATTCTGTAGGGTAACTAGACTAAAATCTAGTTTATCCGACATCTCTATAGAAATCTAATAAGAAGAAGGTACAGAAAGATTTTCTAGATAAAATTCAGTACCGTTAGTATTTAGAGTGAGAAAACTAGAATAATGATCTATTGGTTCATCCAAAGAAAAATCAATAATAGGGCCCATAGTTTGTGTAGGGGTGATTGGGTCCAAAAAAGATTCTATTAGTGATTCCTCTAACACCTACCTTTTAACCAACTCAACTAGCTCACCTAATTTATAACCAACTCACTAGTGAATTTATTCCTCTCATCAATAAATTGATTCATAAAATTCGCAATTCGAACAAGCCAAATTTCATCATAATAAGGTGGTTCACAAGAATTTGTGTAAATTATTTCATCATGAAACGTTTGCCCTTTATATTTTGGAATAAAATCAAATGGATAATCATACAAATCATGCTCATAGACTCTACAACTCACACAATAAATATCTTAATAGACCATGTTAGTGTTGAAAAAATAATAAATACGAGATATAGAAATTCTTTAATTGGCCTACAATTTTGCATACGACCTACTATGTTCTAAAAATCTGGATAATTATGTAGTTGATGTCCTACAGTTTGACATATTACACAAGGTCGATATGATAAAGCAGTATGATCAATAAAATGGCGGAATACAATATCCAAGCATTCGTCAATAGAATCACAATTGAGTATGCAATTAACTATGCTAAGAAAATAATCATTACATTCACAAACGTGGTGTTTTCCTTGTCCAAAGGTGCAACTACTCATATTAGAGAGGAAATTCATTTTGAGACTTGCCAAAACTCATTTATTTATTTATTTATTTTTGAACAAAAACTGAAAAAGAAATAAAATGTGCCAAAAACTTGATTGCTCTTAAAATATGCAAGGAGTAATCTAGCAAGTATCTTAGAGACAATCGGAATTTTACAGGTGAGATACTAAGTTTATCGAATCAAGGGACTCCTACTTATCTAGAAAAACTAAGATTCAATCTTCTTAAATAGTCACAATTCAAGTAATTATTTATCTAAATTATATCTACTCATAAACAATAGTTTCTCATTTCCGAGAGTTAATAATAAAAAATAAAATAATAAAAAGTAAAGGTCTTAAACAATTACTTTAAAGTCTTGCCCCGTTTCGATGAATCCAGTGGTAGTTTTCTCTCCTAACTCATATTAATCAAACATCCGTATAAAGTTAGATATTAATTCACTAGTGCATTAATTCTGATTTATTTCAACTTAGAGTGTCATCACGTGGTTATCAATCACCATAACTACGTCTAAGATTCTTAGGCCGACTGGCAAGTTAATAACCCTATAATTAATACTAATTAGTTCCAATCCAGACTATGATAATCTTGTTTAATTAATATTTATTAGGATATAGACTAACTACATGTCTCACCTTAGGGTAAGAAAGGAAACTAGCAACTCATGGCAGAATCTAAAAAAATAATAAGAACAATAATAATTAAAGAAAATATTAATTGAAATAAACTTATAGACTTTTACTAATAGAAGAAAGCAAAGGAAAAAATCAATCCGCAGGAGGTATCACAAGTCTCCTAGGAAGAAAACCTCTTGTAAGTTTAATACTAATAATAAATAGAATGAATGTAGAATACTGAGCTTAGGGTTAGAAAATGCTTTTTATTCTCTATACCAATTAAGATTTCAAAAATATCCTTAATGAGATATTTCCTAACTAAATTTGGAATTAAATAATATTAGAAAATTTAAGTGTTGTACTTTTATTCTCGCGATTGACTAGTCAACAACACTGCACTATTTCATGAGAAAATTTATAACTTGTCGTAGACAATTCAAAATCGAATTCTGTTTGAACCGCTAGAAATATAATTCAACGAGCTTTCCAACTATACCCAATATGATACCAAAATATGCTCCAGAAATTCCCAAAAATTCAACAAAGTTTGAGTATTCAGTTCATGAAATACTTTTTAATGAAAAGGTAATCAAATAGTTTGCTTAGGACTTTGTAAAACTAGTTTATTGACACTTCAGAGCTCAAACCATTGTCCAAATATAGTACTCGATATCATATTCAATTAGAATTTACTTATTGGTCTTAGATCATTACATTTAGCATGATGAACCTGCAATTAATATAAAAAATATGTCATACTAGAATATAACTAGTTTTAAATGCTAAACCACAATATGAATGACCTAAAAGCTCAATTATATGTACTTAATTTACATACTTTTATAGACAATTGCATTTTATACCAAGTTTGGAGTTTGTCATTGAATTTGTTTAAGAGGTCAGCCAATGAAGCGTGTTTGGATCTATTAAAAAAATGGAAAAATATAGATAAGGGCCTTGAGTATGATTATTGTGCATATTTAATATCTTAAAAATACTTATTTTAGTTGGAGAATTTAGCTCATAAGAGTAAATGATGCTAGATTTTTCGCAATTTACTACTTGTACCGATAAAGTATAGAAATGTTCTAAATTAAATAGACTTATTTTGATATGATTTTCATGTGATCTGATTTTCATAAAAGGTAGCCTAATTCATAGTTACATAACATGCCATTCTTCTATACCTATTACAACCAATTGATTTAATATTTTTTAATTAGTAAAAGAATAGCTTCGACAATTTATAGTACCTTATTTTATACGCTTAAACGACTCAGTACTAACTTATGGTGGTATATGCCAATAGTCATTGAAAGACTACATTTTAGAGCACGCTTACTCCATTTCATTTAAATTTATTCAATCTCGTAAATATAGAGAATTTGCTACAATAGTTTTCTTGAAATAGGAAATACTTTTTATCATCAATATTATATTTAAATTTAATAGATCTAATATAAATTTTAATCTATATTCTATATATCATTTTAAATTTAATATAGATAATCAAATTTAGAGTATAAGAATAAATATACGAAAAGAAATAAAATGCTCATTGAAACTAAAAAACTAAAATGAAAGGAACAAGTGGTGTACTTTGCTACTTATACTCCAATTTTTCAAGTTTTTTCATGACTTGCTAAATACATGCCACAGTTCATAAAGCGGAATCGAGAGTGACAACGAGAGTATGCAAATGACAATTATTAGGAAATTCCTTGCATGGATGGGGCAAAACCGAGAGGGAAGAATAATAAGAAAGAGTGCGTGAGTTGGACCACCATAACATATAGGGTTGTAAAAAAAATCGAGAGCCGAGGACCGAAAAAATTTGATCCGAATTGATGTGTTATTGATCTGGCACCAATTCTTTACGAACCAGGATTTTCAAGTCAAGCGTCCGATTAGCAAAATGTAATATAGAACCAGACCAATTTGGACCTAAATTTAGATTGGTCTGATCCGTACAAAGGCTTAGACCGGGACTAATTTAAAATAAATTATTTTATATATATTATACATGCATACCTACATAAATAATATATAAAACTTAACCACTAAATTAATCCCGCGGCTAGAATGTTCGTTTTAGAAAGAAATTCTATGAAATTACTTACTTTGTATAGAAACATGTGAAGATACTCGTTTTGTGTAGAAAATATTAGAATATTTGTTTGAAGAAAAGTGCTATTGCAATTCTTATTTTGGAAAAAAAAAAAAGTACTAGTAGAATGCTCGTTTTGTAAGAAATTATGTTAGAATGTTTTATTATTTTGGTTAATTTGCTTCTATAACTAGATAGTTTTATATAAAATTTGTATTTAATTAATACTTATTGACATAATGGTTATGTATAAAATTTGTATGTAATTAATACCTATTGACATGATGATTATATTTTATTAAATTTTGTAGGTTGATTAGATTAATTCATAATAATATCTCAAAATATACTCATGGAACCGAAAATTGGAACGAATTCAATCCGAACCAAGAGAACTAAACCAAATCTAAATTTAGCAAATCGATTCTACTCCTAAAAAGTAAGAACCATTTCAAGTTGGATTGATAGTAAATCGGGATGGAACTAACTCGATCTGGACACTCCTAATAACACAATTGAATGGGGGATTTTGTTCACATGGTATCCTAATAACACCATTGAATGGAAGTAAAGATAGGTTTCTGATTCTTGTATAAGGGTGAAACAGATTTTTAGTCACAAAAATAGAATTTTGTAATAAAAAATTTTGGGGACAATTTTATAATTTTATTCAAAAAATTATATTCTTATAGCTAAAAATTTTATTCTCACGCTTTCACATTTTTAAATAGTATTAGGCACTATTTATCCGAATGGAAGATTGGTCACATAGCACTAATCCTCCGGTGCTTACGTGTCAAGTTTCCGTTGGGTATCTTCAGAGTACAAAATTGTACTATCACCGACACAGGAACACACACACTTCACCTCCACACTTTCCCCAAATTGCCCTTCCCTTCTTTCAAATTCCCTCCGCATCTCCAAACGCTTCTTCAGTCCCTTTCTCCTCTATTATCTCTCACACCACCCTCTCTCTATATCTCTATATCTCTCTCTCGATCATGACGAACCCGCCGCTCAACGTAAACCCCGACTCCACATTTCTTCAATCT
This sequence comes from Embelia ribes, assembly GCA_001753735.1. Taxonomy (NCBI): domain Eukaryota; kingdom Viridiplantae; phylum Streptophyta; class Magnoliopsida; order Ericales; family Primulaceae; genus Embelia; species Embelia ribes. The sequence goes on from MKEJ01015841.1 coordinate 6,321, forward strand.
CTCTCTCTCTATATATATATATATTTGTATATTAGTGGCGATTTGTATAATCAGTGTGTTTGATTAAGCTCAGTGTTAGGGTTAGGGTTTTTGATCGAATTGTGTATGTTTTGCTTTGTGATGAGATCGAAGCAGCTAGGGTTTGATTTTATGAGGTCTGATTTTGTTTATCTGGGTCTGTAGCAGGATGAGGAGATGATCGTGCCGAGCACGGACCTAGTTGAAGCTCCTCCTCTCCTCGTGGAGGGTCCTCAGCCCATGGAAAGTAGGTTTTTTTTTCTTTCTTTTGTATCTGTATGAAATTTGATTGTGTTGTTATTTAGGGTTTACTTGGTACATGGAAATGGATTTTTTATTTATTTTTAGATTCTGTCAAGAAATGATACAAAACAGTGTTTTTTTGGAGCATTCATAAAAGCCTTTCCATAGAGAATTTCCCTGTCTCATTTAAGAAAGGAAATGAGAAAGTTGGACGGAAATTATCCAAACCGGTCTTTATGTTTTTAGAAAAATTACTAGAAATGCAGTAGTGTCTTTCTCCTATGAGATTATCACTATTCATACTTTTTCTATTAAAAAATAATGGTCTCAATAAAAAAGTACATCAACATATTCGAAGAAAATATTTTAATTTTTTTTATGTTAATATAAAGATCAATTCTTTTTTCTTTTTGATTATCTTTCATTCTCATTAGTATGGGTTCTCTCACTGTCCCGAATATGATACATATATTATATATATAGATTTGATATTTTTGAGGTTTTGTTGAGAAAGACTATTGTGTGCAATTTCTAAAATTGATATCCTATATGGGGCAGAGTAGAATTCTAATTCCTAGGAAGAGAAATTTTAGAAAGGCTTCGGGAATGCTTTAAGATTCTCATGTTTGTGTTGTCTTTTGTTTCCTCTAAATTTAATGCAAAAATACTTTCTATTGAACAAATGATTTGTAGTGTCTTTTCTGTTTCCCCTATTATAGGGAGCATTTATCTTATGTTCGTTCACACTTCATTAGATGTGGATTTACAGCTCTGAGTCAAATTGCATGATAGGCATTAGTTTTTTTATTATCTGCGCTTTTTTTGGAAACTCGGGTTTGGAAATGTAGCGTTAAGTGTGGAATATTAGGTCATTGGTTGTTTTGTCCCAGGTGCAATGCTCATGGAACTATGGTTCTTTTTTTTTTTTTTGGTTTTTTTGTGAATTTGATTATCAGTGAAGTTAGGGATAATTTGGTGCATGGAAGCAGGAATCAAATGGTTTTTGTGGTGTAAAATTCTCATGTGGGTAGTATGCTTTGTCCAATAAATTAATTACACTTTAAGGAAAAGTAACTCCTATTGAACAAACTGTTTGTAGTATCATTCCATTTTCTCTTTTTAAAACAAGTATCACTTTTCATAATTTCATTTGGTTGCTTTTTCCTTGCATGGGCTGAGAATCTTACAAACATCAGAATCAGTTTCAAGATTACAATGCTTACATAACAAGAGATATATTTACTGCCAACAATGAAAGTGTCAGCCCATGGAAAGTAGGGTAGTTCTCCAGATAGCTGAATTTTGATTGGGTTATCATTAGATTTAGGGCTAATTTGGTATATGGGAATAGTGAATTTTTTTATAGTGTATGATTCTCACATTTGTAAGCTTCTCGACTAATGGAATGTGGGATTTTTTCTATCTATCAGAAATTTGATTGGGTTATCAGCTGATTTAGGGCTAATTTGGTAAATGGGAATGGATGGTTTTTGAAGTGCGCTATTCTTTTGCTTGTAAGATTCTCAGTCCATTGAAACTAGGGTTCCTTTTCTATATTTCTGGAAATTGATTGAGTTATGAGTAGATTTAGGGCTGACTTGGTATGTGGGAATGACTCGTTTTTGTAGTTTAAGATTCTTATCTCATGGAAAGAGGGTTTCTTTTTCTATTTATTGATAATTTGGTCGAGTTTTAGGTAGATTAATTTCGTGTATGGGATGGAGTTGTTTTTGTAGTGTAAGATTTTCATATTTGCAAGATTCTCAGCCCATGGAAAGTAACCCCTTTTCTATCTTTCTGATTTTTGATTGATTTATATGTAGATATAGGGCTAATTTGGTACATGGGAATGGAGCGGTTTTGGTGTTGTAAGATTCTCTTGTTTGTATCGTCTTTTGCTTCCTCTAAATTTAGTGTAAAGATACTTCTTTCTATCGAACAAATTGTTTGTAGCGTCTCTTTGTTTTTGCTATTTTTGTAAACTCGGGTTTGAAAGTGAAGTGTAGATGTCGAAAATTGACTCAATATATTTTATGTTCCAGATGATCGGTGCATGGAAAATATGATTCCTTTTATTTTGTTGAGTATTATTGTACTTGATTGTGTTATCAGTTAATTTAATGTCTTTTGTTACCCCGATCCAATTTGAGTACCATTGAATTCGTATAATATTATTAGGGCATTGGTTTTTATTTTCCATAAGCTCAGCCTTTCTTTCCCTTATGGTAGAGTCTATTACTCTCCACTAGTCCACTATCATTCTCTTTAGGTAAATTGAAACTCAGGTTTCCGCTATTATCAAGAATTTGGATTTGGATTTGGAAGAAAAGTGTCTGCAAGGAAAAATTTGAAATTGTTTTTAATTCTCCAGATGTTCTCTTCATGGAAAGTGTAATTCTTTTTAGTTCTCTTAGTACCATTAGATTTGATTGAGTAATTGATGAATTTTGTTTTGTTTTGTTTTCTCTTTTTTAGAAGCATTACTCTTCACTACATTGGCCAATTTAACATTTGGGCATTTTTTGATTTTGCTCTACGTTCAAAAATCATCTCTGAAAAGAAAGAGAAGGAAAATACCTCTCCTTTTATCCATGTGATTAAGACGCACTTTAGAATTTTGTTTTTTGTTTTTTCACATCTGCAAATCTGCCTTTTCAATTATTTCAATTTTAGGGGGGAAGTCTGACCTAGGTAGCACAGGTTTGACTTAGAGGTGACAGTTTTAACTATCATTAAAGTGAAGTAAATAGTTGTTAAGGTTATAAAAAGGGCAAGGATGCCGATGTTAAAGTTTTATAATGATTATGTCTTTATTATCATAATTAGTGTAGTTCAAATTGGTATTAGTAAATTGAATTTATTTGCTATTGTTATTTGATATTGATTTATTGTGTTTGTCATGTCTGTTTTAATTCCTCGGTAGTAGCACAACAGGACACTGCTGCTACTGTGCAAAGCCAACCCATTGATGAGCCCCAGGCAGATAGGTTCACTTGGAAAATTGAGAATTTTTCTAGGTTGAACTTCAAAAAGCATTATTCAGATTCTTTTATAGTTGGAGGTTATAAATGGTAATCAAGTTTTTAATGAACTCAGTATTTTATTTTATCCATTTCAAAAGTTTTGCTGTATGATTGTTATGATAATGCTTTGTTTATGGTAGGCGAGTGCTTATCTTCCCGAAAGGTAACAATGTGGACTACTTATCTATGTACCTGGACGTTGCTGATTCGGCCATGTTGCCATATGGCTGGAGGAGATACGCGCAGTTTGGTCTGGCAGTGATTAATCAGTTCCATAGCAAGTTGACTGTAAGAAAAGGTATATTGTACACCCACCCTCTTAATCATGTGCATATTTGATAAATCACCGTATCTCAGGTTCAGTACAAAATTAGTTGTTGCATTTATCAGCATTCTTTCTCCAATGACCCATAATGGGTAAATTCTGTTCATAAAAAAGAAGAAAATAACATGAACATAAAAAGAGCAAGGGGTTATGGGGTGGTTATTTTGTTTTTACTACATCGAATATGCTGGAGCAGAAGTAATTCAGAAAAGTTTGGTTGGAAGTGTTATTTCATTTTACGGGAATGAATTTCAAGTGCATGAATACGTTTTCACTCGTCAGACTTATAGAAACCCAAAAGACTTATTTTGCTAGTCTCTGAACATTATTTTGAATACATAGGGGAGATTTTACTGACTATGTTCTTTCATATCAAATCTATCAACCGTTTGAGAATTGAATAACATAACATGGGAATATCTGTTATCCACATGGAATCAAATAAACTAATGGGATCCCTGATCTTTGTTCAAGAATTATTGTGTATCCTGTTCTGTTCTTTTTTTGTGATAACCTATCCAATCTCTTTCTTGCATCATCATCCCATGATACCTCATCGGGTGACCCTTCAACTTCCATTAGTCACAAACTAAAATAAACGATAATGGTGATATGGAAAGAAAGAAGTTTTTTAACTTCTTTTAATGATCTAGTTTCCTTTCAAGACTAAGAAGTGTGATAAAGATAATACCAAGTGGTTAGAATTTATTGTAATATTAATATGAATTTAATTTATGGTGTATGGATTTTCATATGCTATCGGTTTTGGATGAATACACATGGGCATTTGTGGTGGTCCCCACATATAGAAGTGTGCGCATATCTTTCATCTAAGGCCGATGGTATGTATAATCTATACACCGATGGTGGTTAGAAATTAAACTCTATTAATATTGGCATTTCGATGTCGATGGATTCCTAAAATACAATGAATACACAAATGGGACGAAATTTAATAAATTCCTTCACTAAATTTGTTCCTTATTGACGAAAGGTGCGATTAGGGATGATCTTTATCTTCTTTCTTCAGCTTATTATTAGGTCTTGAACACATGTCGAAGGTTCAGTGTGCAATTTGAATTTTTATAGAAGTAGTTTAAAGTAGTGTTGTTAAAAGCTCTTAGCGCCAAGACCCCTAATCGCTTGAGGCGCTAGGTAGGCACCAAGGTGTTCGTGAGTGAAGTAAGGCGCTAACTATTTTTTTACAAAATTGCGCAATCTCATTAAATTCTTAACTTCTTGTATATTTGGGAAGTATAGGCTCTTGTTAAAGTTGTCGGGAATTGGTAGTATCTTTTTGATATATTATACATTGCCTTATTTGTATAGTTTATACTAGTGATAGTTTCCTTCATAAGGAATAGTGAGTGACAATTATAATATGCCGTAAATAAAAATCCAATATATACAAAGATAGAAAAAAAAAAAAGGAAAATAGCACTATGTAAGTGAGGTGATTGCCTTAGCACCTTAGGCGCTAGTGCCTTAGCTCATGGTGTTCTACTAGGCGCGCCTTAGTAATGTCACTCGCATGGACCAATATGAGGTGCCTTGGTCTCACCCGAGAGCCTAGGTGAGTTCCTGGAGATCTTTTAATAACATTGGTTCAAAGTACTGTAGTACTAATTTAGTAATTGTTTTGTAAATTTACCATTGTGTTTCCCTAAAATCATGACCAGAAACTGAGATAGTTTAGTTTAGAAACATAGCTCATGGGGTGAATTACATTCCCTTTATTTTCATCTCGGGTCAAATAGTAAATAAACTCCAGTTTGTTATCTGCTACCCAGAAATGAGTACTTCTATGTATCCTAGGACATTCTGTAAATCATGCCTTGAACTGAACCATGTTCATGATTAGACTGAATTTTTCCAGTGAACTGTTTATTCTGGTTTATGATATGGGAACTGATTTGGTGGGTCTAGATGTTGTCTTTTGAGATTTCAACCAAGTAATGCCTGAATTATTGTCTTCAGTTTTTCTCTGGGCCAGCTAGGGGTGAGCATCAGTTTGGTTTTGGGAATTTCCCAAACCGAAATCAAAATTCCGAATTTCCCGAACTCAAAAATATAGGAACCGATCCTGAACCGAATTAAATGAGGAACCGAACCGAAATCGAAACCGAAAATAGATCAAATCCCGATCCTGAAACCGAAAATTCTGAAATTTTGAAATAAATAAGATTAGGTAAAAATATATAAAATTAAGTAAATAATATTTCGGGAGATTCGGAATAGCAAGAATTTTATTATCAACTCCCCATCCTGACCTGAAATTATTTTGGAAAATTCAGGATATCCGATAATTTGGCACATAAGATTAAATAAATAATATATAAAAATTAAAATGATTTAAAAATTTTGGGAAATTTAGGAAACCCAAAAATTTATATTTGATTTCCGATTCCGAACTGAAAGTATTCGGGTACCCGAAATTTTAAGAATTTAAATCCCGATCCCGAACTGAACCGAACCATTTTCTCAGGTAATTGCTTCGGTTTTTCGGTTCGGATTTCGGGAATCCCAATTATTTGCTCACCCCTAGGGCCAGCCTTACCAGTTTAATCTCTTAGTCTTTATTTCACAATCCAATAAATATTTAAGTAACTCGTGTTTTATATGAGTCGAATTTAACCAGGTCGGGTTTTCACATCATTCTTATATCTTTTTTTCTCCTTATTCTGATCGCATATCAATGTTGTCCATCCTATTGGAAGAATATTAATGTTCTTTGGTTTCAGAGACGCAACACCAGTTCTACGCCAGGGAGAGCGATTGGGGATTTACATCTTTCATGCCTTTGAGGGAACTATATGATCCCAGTCGCGGTTTCCTTGTGAATGACACATGCATTATTGAAGCTGATGTTGCTGTCCGTGGTTTCATTGATTATTTGACGTATGACTCAAAGAAGGAGACCGGTTATGTTGGGCTAAAGAATCAGGGTGCAACTTGTTACATGAATTCTCTTCTTCAAACTTTGTATCATATTCCTTGCTTCAGAAAGGTTTGACTAATCTTTAGTTTCTTCTTCTCGCTTATAGTATTTGCCACTTCTTTTAAAAGGAAAGCTGATGGTGGTTGTGCATTAGGTTGTGTACCACATGCCGACGACGGAGAATGATGTTCCATCGGGGAGCATTCCTTTGGCTCTTCAGAGTTTATTTTATAAGCTTCAATATAATCAAAGTAGTGTCGCAACCAAAGAATTGACCAAATCCTTCGGATGGGACTCATATGATTCTTTCATGCAGCATGATGTGCAGGAATTGAACAGAGTTTTGAGTGAAAAGCTTGAAGACAAGATGAAGGTATAAACATTCGTATGCTATTGTCTTTGTTCTGAGAAATCTGATCTTTTTGTTGTGTTTTCACTGATTTGGGAATTGAATATGACGCAACTTAAATTCACTGCTTTTTGGTATTTTGTATATGTACCACTGAGAAATGGAACCAATGAAAACAACTTTTTGTGTGTTTTCATCCAAAATATTTTTGTGAACCAATGCGCTAAACTTGTTTCCAGCATTTGTTTGTTTTTGTTTTAGAAACTAGTAGTAGTTTTTAGAACATAGAGTGGAGATTTAGGAACTGCAGTGTTTCACTTACAATAATGACATTATCTCGTCTTCTTCTGTTCTAGGGGACTGTCGTGGAAGGAGCCATACAGAAGCTATTTGAGGGACATCACATGAACTATATTGAGTGCATCAATGTGGACTTCAAATCCACAAGAAAAGAATCGTTTTATGGTTTTTAACTCATTGGCTAGTTTACATTATTCAAAAGTGTTTTTTGGTCAAGTTTGGCATGCAATAATGACCTATTCATTTGGAATTGTGACAGACATTCAGCTTGATGTCAAAGGCTGTCGGGATGTGTACGCTTCTTTTGACAAGTATGTTGAAGTTGAACGTCTTGAAGGTGATAACAAGTATCATGCGGAACTGCATGGATTACAGGTCTTCTATAGCTTTACATGTTAATGTATTTGATGTACTCTTCTTTTTGCTGGGAAAGACTTTTTGTGAAGACAAAGTTTCATTTGAGGATTTGGTTTCTAGGAAATTTTTAGACAGTATCTTACAGTTCCCAAGTTTAATTCTTGTCATTGGTTGCTTCAGGATGCCAAGAAGGGTGTTTTATTTATCGACTTTCCTCCAATTCTTCAACTTCAACTAAAGCGGTTTGAATATGATTTCACGCGGGATTCTATGATGAAGGTCAGTGTATAGAAGAATTGATGTTTTACCTTTCAGGAGAATTGATATTTTTACCTTTCAGTTGGGCATCACAGGCTTACATTGTTCTAATCGGGCACAATAAGCTCACAACTGTTCCAATTTCAGAAAACTAAAAATTTTGATTGTCTTTAACTTTGTAGTCTTTCGAGAGATGTATGTGAATGTGGAAAATTTTCTTTTTTATGCTAGAGAAAATTGTTAATTATACCACTTTGCAGATAAATGACCGTTATGAATTCCCTCTTCAACTTGACCTTGATATAGAGAATGGAAAATATTTGTCACCTGATGCTGACAGTAGCATCCGCAACCTTTACACACTCCACAGGTACAAGTTTCTCTGCTATCTGTCAAATTTCTGCCCTCACACTAAGGCAAGTCCCCTGTAATAAGCATTACCCCCGTAATGTTTTGCTAAATATCTGCATACATAGAAAGAGAGGCCATTTATTAGGATGTAGATTCATTATCTTCCTGAGTCAATGTAATCGATATTCTTCTGTTTGTTTTTGTTGACTCTACGCAGATATTATTTCTGTATTTATCCGGTAAGTGTATAAATGTGACTCATATCCTGGTTGATAAATTAGATTGTAACGTCTCAAATGAAATGAGGCGTTACCTGATAAGAATGACACACAATATTTTCCGAAATGTCATCGATTTTATTACAAAATAATTTGTACAAAATGACATTTGTGAGTTCAATATTTAATGGGCTAGTCTCGTTGATTGGCTTTAAATCCAAGTCGATTTATCGGCAACCTAATCTAGTGTACCTCACCTGCAACAACTGATAGAAAAACGGGGGATGAGTTATGACAGTATAGAAAGAATGGCTTGACGCTGAATGTATTACTGCATTTATATTCCAACATGTCCTACAAATTATATAAGATATGATGCCTATGAATATCCACCAGCTCGTAACTTGGGCCGACTAACAAACCGGTCAATATGAATAAAAGAATATGTATTTGCATTAGTTATAATATTACGGATATTAAAAAAAGTCCTCTCACTGTTTTTGTTCTTGATGTTTTTTTATGTTAGCGTTCTGGTTCACAGTGGTGGGGTGCATGGTGGACATTATTATGCTTATATCAGGCCAACTTTATCTGATCAATGGTACGTGTCTTTTTCCCCTTCGTGCGTGCATGAGTATACACCTGTTATTTGTTATGCAGTTCTCTGCTTGTGGCCACCTGCATATATCTCTTCTGATTTCATCACTGATGTGCACTTTTTCCTGTTCGTGCGAAGCACATGTCGCTTAATGTGCAAGTTGAGATTATTTCTTACATTTGAAAGTAAAGATTTCATTTTTACTTTAAAAAATTACAATCTTCAGCCAAGTAAAAGAAGAGCTTGCATTCCTTGTTTTGGAACTGGTAGGATTTCCTACAGATGGAGGACCACGGCGTTTATTCTTTCTTCTATTTTTTGCGTTTTTGTTTTCTTAGTTTCTTTTCATTTGGACGTTTGAAATGAATTATAAAAGGTCCACTCCCTTGTGGCCGTCATCTTTCTGATATGTTTTACGCCATTTAAAAGAAAAAGAGTTACAGTGGAAGTCTTATAAGAGAATGCCATCACTTTAACAAGTAGTTGGTGTTCGAAGTAAATGTGTTTACATTGAAGGATTTGTTCAAAGTAATATGAAGTTGAGAATTTGGTGACAAACTTTATTGGTCACTGCCTAATGTATGGCTTGGACATTGTAATCCATTATTTCCCTCGTTCCTTTGCAAACACATGTCAATTGCTGTTGTAAGTTTCCCTTTCATGCACTGGATGTTTTTTCATTTTTCTTTCTTTGTTATTTTCTTGTTTACCTTTTTATGAGTCTCTTTTGTTAGGTTCAAATTTGATGATGAACGGGTAACAAAGGAAGACATGAAAAGGGCATTACAGGAGCAGTATGGTGGTGAGGAAGAGGTATGATTTTACCTAATTGGCTAAAGGTGTTTTCGTTCTGATATGCTTTGCTTTTTAATGTTGCCTTTTTGCTACTTCTCTCAACAGTTGCCACAGACAAATCCTGGTTTCAACAACGCTCCCATCAGGTTCACCAAATATTCAAATGCCTACATGCTTGTGTATATACGTGAAAGCGACAAGGAGAAGATAATATGTGATGTGGGTGAGAAGGACATTGCAGAGCATCTGCGGGTAAATTGTTTATTATTGGATATGTTTATTTTAACAACCTTTGTTTTTGAACTTGTGCATATTGCTAGTCTGTAAGCATTTGTTTTTGGTTGACTCATCTGAGCATCTGATTCTAGATAAGGTTGAAAAAAGAACAAGCAGAAAAAGAAGGCAAGAAAAGATACAAGGCTGAGGCCCATCTTTATACAATCATCAAGGTTTTGGTTTCTTCTCTGAAGACCTTATTGTGTAGCCACATTTTGGTTTCCTTATATTTCATGAATGTGAATGATTAAATCACTTATCTTGGTACATGTAGGTTGCTCGTGATGCTGATCTTGCAGAACAGATTGGGAAGGATATTTATTTTGATCTTGTGGATCATGAAAGGGTTCGTTGCTTCCGGATTCAGAAACAGATTCCCTTTAATCTTTTCAAGGTAGTGCATTACTCTATGCTTTTGATTTTGTTAAAAAAAAGGTTCCATTTGTAACACTCATCCTCAGTGAACAAGAAACTGAATTGCTCGTCACCAGGCCTGAGTTTAAGACCAATTGGGCCATTCTTGGGTGTTTTATTTTCAATACTTAGGGTTTGGCCTTAACGTCATATATTAGCAGTTTTAGAAATTCCTTAACTTGATTCATCATATCTCAGGAGGAGGTAGCGAAAGAATTTGGGGTACCTGTGCAGTTCCAAAGGTTTTGGATTTGGGCAAAGAGACAAAATCAAACTTATCGTCCGAATAGGCCATTGACTTCAGAGGAGGAAGAACTAACTGTAAGTATCTCCAATGTTATATTTTACCGGACAGTAGTACACCATTCCGTCAAATATTATATAAGTTCTAGAAATCTCTTAGGGCTGGCTTACTGTAATTAGGGTATATACAGGATGTTATTGAGGTGGGTTTGTGTCCCCTGTATTGTGGTCGATTAGAGATTCAATCTCACTTCTAAAAATGTGCAGTGTTGCTCACGGAGTTGAGAAATATGAATCTTTATGATAACAAATTGTCAATTGTTATATAGGTTGGGCAGTTGAGGGATATTTCGAATAAGACCCACAATGGGGATCTGAAGTTGTTCTTGGAAGTAGAGTTTGGTCTGGTAATTATCGTTACGAAACTTGCTGATTTTTTTGCTGATATACTAGCTTATTTTACAAAGCCCATCTGTTTTTTTATCATCAATTTTCTTGATGCTATGTGCCATACTTCAGGATCGGAGTCCTGTTCCTCCACCTAACAAAACGAAAGAAGATATTCTTCTTTTCTTCAAGCTTTATGATCCTAAAAACGAAGAACTTCGGTAAGCTGACAATGGCTTTCTTTTATTTTCATCAAAATAAACTCCCATTAGTTCTTTGCCTTTATTTTTATGTCATTTTGTGCTCCCAGGTATATTGGTAGGCTTTTTGTGAAGAATTACTGTAAGCCCACTGAAATTTTGACGAAACTAAATAAAATGGCTGGCTTCGACCCTGATGAAGACATTATTCTTTATGAGGTTTGCTCCAAATTAATTGTTAGTGTTAAAGTTATCCCACATCAACTTGTTATAAGATTAAACTCTTGTATATGATTACATGGGCAACCTCCCCTTGCAAGCCGGTTTTCAAGGTTGAGTTCTACCCATGTAATTGTTGCAATTATAAATTTAATAGTTAGGAATTTGAATTGCTCTTATTCAACGGCAGTGGGTCATTCTTATCTTATTTGATTATTCTTATCAATTTTTTGCTCAGGAAATTAAATACGAGCCTTTCGTCATGTGTGAGCGGCTTGATGACAGGGTTTCATTGAGAGTAAGCCAGGTAACTGAGTGAATTAAGTTTCTTGGTCTTCAATATTTTGTATATTTTGTGCTTATGTTGAGTTTCTTGGTCTGCAGATTGAAGATGGGGACATTATTTGCTTCCAGAAGGCCTCTTCCCATGAAAAAGAACAGCAATACCGATTTCCTATTGTCCCATCATTTTTGGAATATGTGCATAGTCGTCAGGTTATTTTTCATTTACTGCTTAAACATTTTTGCATGTGATTGGATGTCAAGTAGTTACGACTAGAAAATTTTCTTCACTATTGAAATTGCTAGAGGCACAGGATCTAGTGCTCCCTTTTTCTCGTTGGTCAATTCCGGGAAAAAGAAAATGACGATTAAATAAAAATGATTTATTGAATCCTGAGTTCACCAATTGTTGAGGGCCAGTGTTAAAACATGTGTTTCCCGCACTTCCCATTATCATTTCTTTAAAAGAAATTGGTTCTTCCAATGTTGACCCCAAATAGAACAATGTTCTCTAATATGCTTGACGTGCTGATTTTGAAGAATGAACTGTATGAGGATGTTTGGTTGCTAATTTGTCTGAAAATTGTTTTTGTTTGGATTATAAGTTGGCCAGTTTAATTATGATTATATTGTGTAAATGGGTAGCGTTTCCGGGTAAATGAGGAACTCTGGATTGTTCGCAATTGTCGGAACTCACTTGACTGCACTCGGGTCTTAGGAAATGACTGTTTTAAAAAAATTACTGTAATTTGAGCATGTTCTCTTGAATCGAGTAGTTCTGTACCTTCTGGTTTGTAGATGCTTTCAGAGTGTAAGATCCGGTTAGCGATATAGAAGTCTGAGCTAGTCCAACTAAGTCTTCTTGCGGGATAGAATGATTCTTCTTATATTTTATTCACTCATTTCTCTATGATTTGCATTAATTACAGATTGTTCATTTCCGACATCTTTCCCGACCTACCGAGGAAGACTTCTGCTTGGAGCTGTAAGTGCTTATGTTTAATACTCATTACTCTGGTTGAAGAAGGAGGACTCAGCTTCCTGCTTCCGGCTTTCCGCTTCTTTTCCTTTTTCCTGTTTTTCATGTCATCCTTATTTAATTTTCAGGTCAAAGTTACATACTTATGATGATGTTGTGGAAAGGATGGCCCAGCAGCTTGGCTTGGATGATCCATCAAAGATAAGACTCACTCCTCATGATTGCCACTCTCAGCAGCCTAAGCCCCACCCAGTCAAATATCGCGGTGCCCAACATTTGCAGGATATGCTAATTCATTATAATCAGGTATCTTTTGCATCAGTGACCACCGGTCGTCTTTTTCTTTAATTGTATTGTTTTTTTCACACAAGTTGCTGACAATCTTGGTTCTTGTATTTCAGAGTACTGATATCTTGTATTATGAAGTGCTGGATATTCCTCTTCCAGAATTCCAATGTCTAAAAACTCTGAAACTTGCTTTCTGTCACCCATCAAATGAGGTTATCTTTTAATCCTTCAGTTGCCATCTCTTCTCTAGTAGTCTGCCTTAGATTCTGCAACCTTTCAATCCTGGTGAGTCTGATCTATTTTATCTGCATTGTTTTCAGGTGACCATTCACAGTGTTAGCTTGCTTAGACAGAACACTGTTAGCGATTTGCTTAGTGAGCTTAAGACACGGGTGAGTTTCTTCTTTTCTTGTGATTGGTTACTCTTTGTGTGCATCATAAAAAACACAATTATATTTGCTTATGATGGTATACTGGTGAACTTTCAATTCTGTATTTTGAATCTGTTTCTGATGTGAATATCATCTGGCAAATATAATCTATTGATCATCTGATTCTCTCACAAACTTATATCTTCACTGGTTCATTTTCCACTTGCCATTAGCATACTGAAATTATTTTCATGTTCAATTTAGTTCAAGATCTGCAGCTCCTTGTTTGCTCTAGGTGAAGATAGTGTGTTTTCATTGTATGCTAGTTGCTGTCTTATTCTCTTTCAATAAAAGTTTCTGGATGAAGAATGGGGGTAGGCAATTGGATTAACAAAACTTGAAGGAAATAATTGAATCATACATGATAAGTTAATGTGTTTGTGCTTGATTTTAGTTGCAATAAACTATTTTTGCTATTGTTGCATAGAGTCAAAGAGAAATGTTCATGGCAACGCATTGCTCAGTTTTTAGTTACAATACCTCAATTTCGTTCTTGTTGCATAGACTCAAAGATAAGTATTTATGGTTTACCTTGAAATAGATTGAATTGTCCCATCCGGATGCAGAGCTCAGACTTCTACAAGTTCTCAATCACAAGATATACAAGGTATGATCAAATACCAGAAGGTTGTCTGATTTGGACCTTTTCTTTTTTCTTTTTAATTTTTGGCAAGATTTTAGGAAATGAAACTTCTGCTTTGGGCCTTCCAAAAAGGAAAAAAATTTGATATTTAATATTTTTTGTGCTTTGGTCCTCCTTGAAATGTTACTTGTTTAAGTGTTAAAAGGATGGATCTGCATGTAATTCATCTAAATTTAAGAGGGGTGCCATGAATATTCCAGTTGTTTTGAACGTGGCTTGCTGTGAAAAGTACAAAATCTTTTTGATCATTGCATACGAGTTGTGTTGTTTTTCTTTGCTACATGTTTGTGCAGATCTTTCCAAGGGATGAAAAGATTGAGAATATACATGACCAACATTGGATATTGCGTGCAGAAGAGGTAAGCCCTCTGTCTCTCTCTCTCTCTCTCCAGCTCTCAAAGCTCAAGAACTTGTTAGATACATGAGAGTTTTATCTGGTTAAGAAGTTATATCAATCTAGTAGAGTAGCAGGAAATCTTTGGGAGAATATTGTCTGTTTAAAATACCCTAATAAGATTAGTTCTTGTGTGTATTTTTTTATGCCCATTAGATGAATTGGAAATCATCCATCTCGGATGGATTCATTAGCCCTCCTTAGTAGAGAGAGATGGTCTATTGTTTATTCAAACGGTAAATGTCTAGTTTGTAATTGGGACTGTCAGCTTATCTTATAGGTACATAACTTGTTGAAGTTGTTAACAGCATTGGCATCGCAGCTCCTAGTGTCTATAATATTTGAACCTACTACAAGCAATGGATTTTGTTTCTTTGTATAGTTTCTGCCTCGAATAGGAATAAGTAGCATTGGAAAATTCACATTAACTACCCGATGTGATATCCTATTTATAGTCCCATACAGCCGACCCCAAATTCTTTTGGATTAAAGCTTGGTGGTGGCTGTTATTGTATTTTCTCTGCCACTTATTTCTATTAAACCCGTGGTGTACATACCTCTGATCTCATAACTCGTCTTTGGTGATAGTGAAAATGGATTCCTTTTTCATCTCGCAGATCCCTGAAGAGGAAAAGAACCTTGGTCCTACGGATCGCTTAATTCATGTCTACCATTTCAAAAAAGAGACGGGACAAAACCAATTGGTACAGAAGTTCTAAAAAATTCTGTTTCTAATTCTTATGCTAGTCAAGTTGATCAAGTTGTGGCTTTTATAGCATGATAGTAGGCTTCAATGCCGCGGAATAGAAGTTTAGATCCTATGCTCCCTTCTGCTGCTCTCCCTATCGCGCCCAGCCTTGCAATGAGGTGTGTTCCGGTGATCAGTACTAGTCCCCACCTCATTCTGGGAGAGGGACTGAAAGGGGTAGAGGGTTTTGATTTTAGACAAGTTTTTTTTTACACATGCTTCTTTCTACAGCAAATCCAAAACTTTGGAGAACCCTTCTTCTTGGTCTTACATGAAGGAGAAACTTTGGCTGAAATCAAAATACGGATTCAGAAGAAGTTGCAGGTTGCAGATGAGGAATTTTGTGAGGTAGGCCATAATTTTCATCTTGCGTCCTTTTCTTATTTTTGTTTGTCATTTGACTTCCACTTACTGAGGAAAACTTTTCATGGACGATTAGTGGAAATTTGCATTCGTGTCCATGAGCCGGCCAGAGTACCTGCAAGACTCGGACATAATTCAAAATTTCTTTCAGGTGTGCATCTTTGACATAGCTTTAACATATTTAATTTTTCTGGATTGTGTTGATTATGGAAGTGAACGGCAAGCATTTGATCTTGCCTACGTAGAAAGTTTCGATACTTTTCTGTATATTTTAGCAGTCGCGCAAAACAATTTTAGTGAACAAAAATTGATACTCCTCTTTTTGAGTATTCGTAATGGTTGTCGATTTTGTTGATCTCCCTTACCAAGATGTTTTGTACTTTGCTAATAATTGTGACTGGCTGATGAACCAAGCTTTCCGTTTTATTTATGTCATTTTTTTCTCCAATTTTAATTTGTCTTTTTGTTATATTTTCTTTCAGAGAAGAGATATTTATGGTGATTGGGAGCGCTACCTTGGGTTGGAGCATTTAGACACTGCTCCTAAAAAGGCTTATGCAGTTAATCAGGTATGTTTCTTCAAATCTCTGTGATTTAAAGTGGAGCACAAGATATTTTTCCTTTCAGCCTTTACAGTAAATAAAGTGGACCTTAAGTTCAAAGACGAACTCTCTTTTCTTTCTTTTTTTTTTTTTTGGGCAGTCTTATTAAATATATTTTGTCATTTTAAAGCTTTAACTGTGGATTACCTTCTTGCAGAACCGCCATGCATTTGAGAAGCCGTTTAAAATATACAATTAAAATGCGCAAGGTAAATACTGACCTTCGAGGCAACAAAGAGAAGATAAAGCATCACAGATTTTGTAGGGTATGATTTTCCGCTGAGAGGGAAGAGAGATGATCTTCCTTAGTGTACCATCTGTTTTTCATTCGTAAGCATTGACTCGTTGGTGGAGCTGTGCTGCTTTTTGTTGTACTCTTAAATAATACCATATGAGAGGGTCTTCTTAGCTTCTTGTTTTTACATACAATGAAAATATAATCTATATTTGGGTAGGAAAGAGTATATATGGTATTTACTTCTGTTTTTGCTTCCCATCCTCAGTTGTTTGGCTTGATGTTTGTAGGGGAGATGGGGAAGCTGCTGTATAGTGTTTGGTTTATAAAGAAATAATTCATAATATTATCTCACAGCCAAACACATCTTTATTGTAAATTTTTTCTAATTGATATAGGGATATATGGATGGTAGGATTTTCCTGAGATTGTTTTCTATTTTGTTGCTTCTATTTGGTTAAATTGCAGAAGCTATGGTGAGACTGCTTGCAGTAGGTACGCGTCTTGATTAATTACGTAAATTCTACAATTTATGTCTTAACAAAAGAAACTTTTGCTACAAAATATATATTTAAGAAATTTAGTTTGATTCAACTTATTTGTGCATCTCCCTTGTGCAGAAACTTGTTTAATATCTGGATGAAGGAAAACCTATCCGGAAGTCCTCTCAATAAAATTAGTTTTTTTTATTATTGTGACGACAAAACAAATTATTATTGATTTTGAGATAAATTATTATAAGTTGAGGATAAATTATTACTAATATTTTTTTATCTAAAAATAGTTATAATAAATTTTTTATCAGTAATTTATATTTAAATCATAGTAATTTTGTAAAAAATAAATCTATAGCTTCCTATAAAATAATTCTTGTATTGAGTTGGCTTCGTGGTAGTTATCTACTCTATTTCTTTTTTCTTTTTCTCTTTTTTTTTCCTTTTCTTTTTGAAAAGAGATCTACTCTATTTAATTGTTGTAAATATTGTGACCGGAAAAAAGAAAGTACTTTGTGTCATTTTTTAACGCTCAGATGGGGTAAAGTGACACCAAGAATCAAAACTAAAATCTGATGCTATGCAAATGCGAGCAAATGTGTTTAAAACAACTTTTGATAACGTAGTGTTTCGGCTCATTGCAACACTACATTTTGCATGAGGATTTTTATGTTCGAGACTTTGAAAATGTAGGCATTTTCGGACATAAAGTTGATCAAGGATGTTTTCATCTTGAAAATTCTATTTCTCATTCCAAAGATGCTTGCATTTGTTTTTATTTTTTATTAGAATATATAGTTTTCTTTCTTGTGAACCAGTTACGGATATTCGGAAAGGTCCCCTGAATTTCTCTAGTCAATTGTACAAAAAAATTTTGATTTTTTATAGTCATTTTAAAATAAAATATGAACTTGAGCAAAAGCGTCTGTAGCTCAGTGGATAGAGCGTCTGTTTCCTAAGCAGAAGGTCGTAGGTTCGACCCCTACCTGACGCGATTGAAAAGCTTTTGTTTCCCCCTTTTTTTGGCGCGGAAAAATAGATTCTTCTTCTTGACCCAATTTCAATTATTGGTTGATAAGTCATTCCTCTTTTTTGTAGAACAAAATTCCTTTTGGTTGAGTTGTGTCTATTCCACTATTTTCGGAACAAAAATCTCATTAAGGATCTCCCTTTCTATCAGAATGAACAAGAGTTTGATTTGGATTGATGCTTTTAAATAAAAAATAAAAAAAACTTTTTGAGTTTAAACCAAACAAGTGCCAAGCCTAGTTTTCATCATGCCCAAGCAGGTCTCTTTGGCAAGCAAGAAGCAACTTTCAGTTTTGCAATTTTGGAACACAAAATGATTGGTATCTGTGAGCTACCGAAACATTATACTTAAGTCAAATTGCTACATTGTTGAGAAACTTGGTATTATTGCATGACCAAGTAATTTGTAACTACCTAACCCCTAATAGTTAGGAAATTCTAATATTGGTATTTGCACACCTTACACGACCACATGTAGGTACCAGCTGTTAGCTCTTCATGAGTTAAAAGCAAAACCTTTTTTATGTACATTTTCATTAAAACTATATAACAAACTAAAAAAGTGTGGGATGTTAAAAAACAATAAAAAAATCTCTTCTTTCTCCCTCTTCATGGCTCAAAAGAGGTCGCCTTTCAATGCATAGGCAGCTCTCTGAATGGCCCTAGCAACCCTCCAGATCTCATGCTGAATCGACGCATGATCCGTTTTGTTCTCTCTTCTGGACTTAGATATCGCATCAACTACTCCGGGGAAGAATTCAAATTTGACGGCTTGGTCCCCTACATTAGGCCCATAAACCTGCATCCATTTGAAACGTCGGAAGGAAATACTTAAACTTTGTAGATTATCTTTATAGTAATGAAACTTACAGTAATTGCTTTCATATCATTTCCCCTTTCTTACGAAAAATATATGGAAAAAAAAAAAAAGAAGAAGAAGAAAACAATACTTAAAGACCCATAAAAGCAACCTCCACAAGTTCCTATAGCGTCTGCATTAGAAACTGAGGATCAAAGTTTGGATCCATAAACCAAAGGCGCTCAAAAAACTCTTTATGCCTACATTTCTGTTGATGATGCAAAATTTTATTACTGAGCAAAATTTACAAACCATATATAAAAATATTACAAATTTTTGTATCTCACACTACTCATTTTATCTCTCTATTTCTCTTCTCTTTCTATTTTCTTTTCTGTTGTGGTATATTTCATAAGCAAGCAACCAAGCCTTTTATAGGCTTAAAAAACGTGAATCATGCCTCACGTGAATCACATTTGTAGGTGTGAATTTAATTTCAATAATGCAACAATTCTCCCCCTTCACACCTAGCAAGGGGAACACATCCGTCATTGATCAATTATAAATGTCCATCCCAGCTATGTCCCTACATAGCTCGAGCTTCTCACGAGAAACGACTTTTGTTAACATATCGGCAGCATTATCTTTTGTATG
>MKEJ01015852.1:0-14919 GCA_001753735.1 Embelia ribes
TTATTACTATAAAATTAACTAAAAAATTTACAAGTATTTTTCACTTTTAGCAATTCTGCCACCTGCTCAAAAAATTTACAAGTACTTTTTACTTTTAACGATTTCTCAAAATTCTAGCTCCACGCCTGCACATGCCAAAAGAAAGTTGAAATCGTTTATTTTCGATTCTAATCTAAAAAAGCATCTTTCTTCATGAATAGTCAACCATTTTAACCATTAGATTAAATTAACCAACGAAATAAAAAGATAGTAATGAATTAAAACAAGTGAAAGAATAAGAAATAAATTGGAACGTGACTACACTGATATGAGTGAAATGAAATTTACCCTATTCTTTTTACAAGTCAAATTAAAAACATCTAGTAGCTTCTTCAATGAAAAACCATAGAAGGGAACAATAGAAAAAGAAACTAAAAAATAATCGTTGTTTTTTCACATCATTACAACCGGTACAATGCTAGCAAAACCTACGCTCATCATCACCCAAGTACAAAATTAAGGCCACCAAGCAATAAATGTGCTCAATAATACCAAAAATTAATTAATATAGTATTTTCACAAGTACAAGGTTTCATTTAAATGTCTATTTTCTGCATTATGTCAAAACAACCAGTCCCCATTTTGACAGGCAAGCCAAGGCAGATCCTGGAGGATGGGGTCTCCAAGTTATCTGTCAGCCCGTGGGCCGCGCTCTCTACGATGAATTTAGAAGCAGTCTCGAAAGACATTTTCAAAAATGGCGATACGGACCCTGCTATGCCCCCGTGTCGGCTCATCGGTCGGTACCCACCAGAGTGAGTCATGAAATCGGCAATCAAACTCAGATGCCGAGAATCAATTTCCACACCGTAGCTCTGGAAAACATGTTTCACTTCCCTCAAGATGGTCTCCCTCGCGGCCTCCACACCATATGTATCTAAAATAGCGTGTATGTTGTTAGAATAGATACGGTTAACATCGAGGTCATCTTGCATTTCCCAAAGTGATTTGAGATCAACCCCAGCAGTTTTGAGTGCCCAAGGCTCGGTATTTTCAACCGCGTTTTTGTGGCTAGTACCGGGTTTTTGATTATAGGCCTCATCTTCGTGTTTCCAAAGTACTTGATCGTTCTTACCGGCTTTCACTGCCTGGCACATATCGATCTTCCCCGAGCTCTTAAGATAAACCTTCTTCGCAGCTTTTTGAGCAATCTATATTATGATAGAACAATCAGAGCCAGATAGAAATCAATATAATAGCTAAATTTATTTATTTGTTTTGTTGAAAAAATAAATAAATTTAATGTCCGAAAGGAAGCAGGAGCAAACCTGATCCAACAAAATATGTGGTTCAGTGGTGAACCTGAGATGGACCTCGAAATTCAATCCCTGGGCAGCAACAAATATTGCCCTATCAGCATCCTTTTTCGCTTTCTCCTTTTTCTTCTTCTTCTTCTCTTTCGACTTTTTCTTCTTATCGCTTCCATTCTCCCCGGAATGCACGATTTCCGAAGGTTCATCATCAACATCAGAGCGGCCCATTTCACCATCATCGCTGACATCACCCTCCACATCACCCTGATCTACTTCCGATGCCTCCCCTTCACCGGGTTCATCATCTCTAAGTCCATCCTCATAATCCTTCTCATCAGTGGCTTGTGCTTTCCTCTTTTGTGCATCAGAGCCAAGATCATCAGCCACATCATTATCTTCGTCACCGCCAAAATCATCCTCTTCGTCTTCATCTCTTCGTTTGCCATCCGAAGGATCCTCTTCCGTCTCATTTTCCGAGGTCGGTCGTAACACTACATTCTTTATGCCACTGATTTTGGACAGCAAAAGTACATGACTTTGTATAGCATCTTCAAGTGCTCTCAAGAATGAACATTCCATAGTTTCTTCATAGTCTTCAAGCGAAGAATATTGAGATCCACAGAGCTTTATCTTAAGCTTATAAATCCTGACAATCTCCGTATTATCAATAGACACCGGTACAACACCTACTTCCATGGTTTCTATTATGTCAGCAACGGTAACCTTTTTCATTTTCCTCACAAGTCTCTCAGCATCTTCCCTGCAAAGATTTATTTTATATTAATCCATAAAAAGTACTAACATAAATTAATCTGATAACCACAATGTCATCCAGATACAGAAAAGAAACTAATCTTTCCACAAAACTATATTGGTGTCGAGTAATGAAGTAGGAAATTAACAGGAGGAACAGAAGCAACTCACTTTGACCTTCCTTCTAGCATTGGGCATGTCATTATAGGAGTTTTTATTTCATTTGCAGCAGTCATCAAGATCTCTTGCAAACGAGGTATACCAAGTGTGACATTCATTTCTCCACGCCCAGCATGATGGAAAGTGTTCAATCTAGAGAGGATTTCAGTTACAAGATCAATACAACCCGAAACATTTATATCCACTTTGTTATTAAATAACTAAGAAAAAAGGGAGAAAATAGGCATACGTCATCTGTGTTGATGGCTCCCCAATAGATTGAGCAGCAATGACACCAACTGGCTCCCCTGAGTGAGCAAGACTTGATATGTATTTTTGCGTCACTAATTTCATTAAATCCTCAGGTTTCGTTAGTCCAAACGATGTTTTCTTGTTCTTCAGTTCCTTAATAAACCTTTTCACTTTCCTTTCCAGACCCTCGGGCAACTCGGTGATATAATTATTGAATTCCAGCCGATGATGAAATTTTCGGTCAATGACTTCCTGATTCTGAATGACAAAACAAGTGGGAAAAATAGAACTTACATACAATAGAACACGTAACTTAGACCATGTAAATCAAGAACGGAAATTCTCACCATAGCGAGGGCTTTAAACTGGGTAATAAAGCTCGTCTGGTGTACATCAACACCATCGTCTCCATAGGTAAATTGGATGATCGAGCCATCAGCATCACGTACTGTATAGTCATAACAAACTTTAAGGGACTCCAGATTCTTTACCAGGCACCTTTGAAGGTATCCACTACGAGATGTTTTGACTGCAGTATCAACTAACCTATAAAAGAAGAAAAAGAGGCATTAACTAACGCAATACAAGGACAATTAGGAGACCATGTTGACAAAATGGTTGTATCGAAATCATGTAGCCAAACTAGAAAGTTAACTTTGATTGATAACAAAATGGTTTTCCCACTGTTCCAGGACTGACCATCTGAAACTTTTGGAAACTCCAAGTCTGGAGAAAGATTAGGATTTCGCTAATCCTCCCTTCCCGAGAGGAAGAGCACGAAATTCATTCATGTCATTAATTTCATTAGATACCAAAAAAAACCCGTCGGAAACACCGAATATAACTTTGTGTGGGTTTCTGATCTGTTACTGACGAGTTTTCAGGCAGAATCTCTAAAAAAATTATTTTGGTAATTTCACCGCCAATATTTTTGTTATTTTTCGGCTTTGAAAACCAGAAAACATCTTTTCAGCAAGGAAAAAAAACACAAAACAGATGTGAGAAAATAACAAAATGCAGCCTAAGCTTTTAAAAACACTCAATTAGTCAACAAGAGAAGTAACTATAATTCGCGAGTTAAGACTCAAAATTGAAATTCACAAACCCTTCACGACCAGCCATGCAATGGAAGTAATATTCCTGGGGACGAAGGCCAGTAAGAAAGCGATCAGAAATAAAACCTCCTCCTCGTGATGAAAAATCCCATGGAGGAAAACAAGGTAAGGTTTTTCCAGAAACCATTCGAGGTACTCGTTTTCCTTCCAACTCTTGCTGACCTAGACAAGAAGATATTTGCTGAAAATTTACCTGTTCCATGTTTGCATACAATCATACAAATCAGAAAGGGGAAATAAGAGGACAATATGCCAAGGAGATAATATGAAGAATCTAATGAAAATTGAGCACGATAACTTACCGTACTACCTTTAGCCCCACTAATGGTCATAAGTGAAATGCAATTTTTCGGAAAAGGTTTTAGAAGCCCTTTAAGCAACAAATCTTTGTTGACATTAGACGTCTTCTCATGGAGCCTATTTTTCATCTTCATATCCATAAGCGATATGGCAGATTGTCTGCCTTTGTGTATGGCTTTCTCAATTTCTAATTGAAGTTTTGTCGGGCCTGCAAATTAAGGTGAAGATCTAAAAACCTGCTGATGGCTCATTAAAAGCAAAATATTAAGCAAAACAATAGGGCAATTGCAGAATAAAAGGAAGGGTAAACCAAAAACTGTAATTGTTGAGCTGCTAGATTGCAAGTGAGATAACTAACAAAGTTTAGAACAGAAAAGTTGGATTCTAATCCTAGAAATATTTTATCCAACTCCTAGGAGAAACTTCCACCAATAAAAGAACTTTTCAATCTCACCACCAAGCTTGTACAACATACGTAGGATTAATAAAAAGAGAATCAGCATATACCTCAAAATGCAAATTTTTTTAATATATTTGATACCAAATGCTTTAGAATAAGGAGGGAGACGAAACACAAGAGGGGAGAGAGGGAGAGAGAGGAGGTGGGGTTGTTTTCGACATTGCAACAATTATTTGACACATCACCAACTTGGTTGCTCATGCAAGTGAAGATAATATCAACATTTTAAGGACAAAAGAACTAAATCCTCGTAAGCAAACATTTTAGGAACCATACCTCCAGTACCAGGTTTGAACTTGAAGAAATTAGAGAGAACCTCTTCACCAACATCTTCATCCTCAAGTTCTTTCTTCCTTTTGACGTCATAACGCGGCAATATCATAAGGTCATCCATCCCACACGTGAAACCATGAATCTGCCAAACACAGATCAGAAAATATAAAGATGATGCCGACAAAATAAATTTCAAAATAAGGAAAATGAATAAGAGAGATGCAATCTAACCTGCAAAAAAGCAGTATAAACACGACTGAGAGCAGAAAGCAGTAAACCTGCAGTGTCGGCACCATAAAGCTCTTGCACAGTATGAACCAAGCCATACTTGCCATACTGTGCCTTGTCAATCACACCATGCACAAGCTCATTCTTTCGAATAAGCAAAATGTGTTCATCATTTTCTTCGCTTTTGCTACCTTTTCCATGTTTAGTTTTACCTTCTTTGCTTCCAAAGTAAGATGCTGGGATCTTTCCATCCTTTTCGACAGTGAATGGTGGGCAACCTCTGGTCAAATGATTTAGCAATGCAGAAATGACCTATGAAAAGAAAGAAAAGGAGAAGGAAACAAAATTTAAGGGTATGTTCAGCTAATTTTCTGAAGCTTTATTCTAGCTTTGGAAGCAGAAACCAGGGAGGAACATATTTGACCAATTGGTTAAAGCACACCCTGATTAAACCATGCATATGACTCACCAATAAAGTTAGCTGAGACAAAGGAATGTGAACAAAGTTGGAGTTCCTCGCAAAAACTTAAACACTAACTGACCAAACAACAAATAAAGCCATTAAAACTTGTCTAATATAACACCAATAAGATAGTTCACGTTCTATCGCCAGAGGGAAGAGTATCCAGGCATTTTCAACTTTTCCTCAGCCTTAACCGTGTACCACAAAAAGACAAGAAATATTAATCTAATATTTGAACTTTTTAAATTTACACAGATCTTCGCAATGTTAAGGAGGAAAAAGGGCCATCTTGTAGCCTTTTCAATTCACTGTGTCTGACTTAGTAATTTAGCATGTGCATCCAAGTTATTAGAATAAAAATACTAAAAAGGCCATTCATATTTTCCCTTGTTTCAACAGACATCACATGTGATATGAAGGTGAGTTCATACTCCTTCCGTCCACAAATAATTGCCCATACTCCTATTTTGGACGTCCAAACGAATTGTCCATTTCTATTTTGGGAATGTCTAATCACTACAAAATTAAATGCAACACCAAAGTTGTCCTTTCGTAAATTTCAGGGGCAATAATAAGACAAAAGTTAATAAGAGCAATTCTAGTAAGAGCAAATTCAAATTTTAAAACCTACTTTTTTAACTTTAACTTGATCTTTGTGCCCGGTTAAATTGGGCAATTATTTGTGACGGAGGGAGTAATTATTAACACATCAGAAACGGCTACTCTTTACCTGTTTCCCAGTCCAGAGCGGCTTTGGTCTCCATATTGCAGGCGAAACAGGATGTAAATGATCTTTACAATGTAAGGCAGAAATTTTCTTCCCAGGTTTGCCAAAAAATGAACCAGAACCAGAAGCAAATACACCAGAACTGTATAGTAGCTGATTGAACTGATCAGAGGTAAGGAACGTATCCTTTAGCATGAGAATCACGCCGCTTACAATATGATCCTAATTAAAAAAAAAAAAAAAACTGAAGAATCATTAATGAGGATCTTAAAAATTTATAAAGAACCAGATAATTAAAGAACTTGGGACTAACTAAATTGACAAATCACCTGGATTAGACCTCGAACAGTATCACCCTTTGTTGGAACAATATACTGATGATTAGCATTCACGATGTTATAACCTTCAGCACGGGAAATCTCATCTTGAGGTAGATGAACATTCATTTCATCTCCATCAAAATCAGCATTATAGGAACTACAATGAAAATAATATACTCAATACAAGAAAATACAGTAAAATGAAGAATGCTTATAGTGCGTACAAAACCTGCAATTTGCATAATGCATACGAAGAGTTTTTTCCCCTTTAAGCACACGGACAACATGAGCCATGATGCTAGGTTTGTGAAGAGTGGGCTGCAATAAAATATTTAAGAAGTTAAGATCATAATTATCTAGAACTTAATGTACCAGGTAACAATAGATGAAGAATTTCCGCCATTCACTATAGGAGCACACCCATGAACTGATTTCACAATTAAATTCAGTTACGGAAGCATAGCAATCAAGAAAATTCAAGAACTATCTTATTAATTTCAGTCTTCCCACTATCATAAGAGGATCACGATACCTGCCTATTGACGAGCACAATATCTCCATCACGCAAGTGCCTATGGACAACTTTACCTTCAAAATCATAGTCACCAGTCCTTCCATTCTGTGTGATCGCTCCTCTAGAAGAAGTTAGTTTTCTTGCAATGGCAACACGTGACTTCTTATCTCCAGGTTTCAAAAACACAGTCGAGACTTTATCGATATATTTGGTAGCACCAGGATGGATATCAGGACCATTGATAATAGCATTTCTCAGACTGGCGGCATTCCAAGAATTTAGTCTCTAATTAAGAAAGGTAGAAAAAAAGTGATAAAATAATCAGCAAGGGAAAACGGATCAATGCCATCAGAAATCTTGAACTAAGATGGAAATACACTGTCATTTATATTTTTTTTGTTTTTAGTTTCGGCTAAGTAGAAACAAAAACATAATCAGACTGCTGT
Source organism: Embelia ribes (assembly GCA_001753735.1). Lineage (NCBI taxonomy): Eukaryota > Viridiplantae > Streptophyta > Magnoliopsida > Ericales > Primulaceae > Embelia > Embelia ribes. The sequence goes on from MKEJ01015852.1 coordinate 7,303, forward strand.
TGCCTACTTATATAAAGCCCACCATTGCATAAAATTTATGTATGTCATCATCGAAGAGCCAGGGGAAGGAAGGTTAAATTACATATTTCCCTTCATTAACATAGGAAGGGACACACACTGTGAATAACTACAAACATAAGACAGTAAATTCTGAATATAAAAAACAAAGATAAAAGAAGAGGGAAACAAAGAAAAGAAAAGTAAGAAATATGAGAAACAGACATAAACTTCATAAGAATTAAATACTATCAACTTGTAAAGAACAACTAGTGAAAGGGAAAGGGTAAAATAAAACAGAGTAACTGAGTTAAATAAAACAAGGAGAAGGGAAATACACCCAAAAACACTCCCCAACAAAAATCTAATGTCATCGAGTTCAATATTTCTTTTGCCCACAAATTTTGAAATTTTCAAGAATCTAGTTGGGAAAGCAAATTGCGTTCAAGCTTTTTATTTCTTGGAAATCAAAATGCATTCAAGATGTCAATAGTTACCTCCACATAGGTCAGTCGTAAAGCAAAATATGGAGGAACCCCAATTTCATTAACTGCCAAGTATGGATCTGGAGATATGACAGATCGGCAAGCATAATTAACCCTCTTCCCCATCATTTTTTGGCGGAAAATTCCTTCCTTTTTCTCCAGTAATTGACATATTCCAGAAAGTTCCTTCTGACTTTGGCCTATAAAATGACAAATAACACGATGATTACTTTAACATTTAAAATCAAAATCACAAACGAAAATTGTAGCATGTCGCATTATATCTAATCAACTAATCCACTTTACGTGATTCAAGGTGCTCCTCTTGAATTGTTGACAGTACTGCATTTTCTCTTATTAAAAAAACTTGTAACATTTTACCAAAAATATCAATGGATAATGTTGTAAAAAAGCCCAAGAAAATTGTCGTTACCCAGTACATTTAAGAGTAGGGCAACAAAAAACTCAGAACATGAACGAAAAAAGCCAGGGGCAGTTGAAATATATCAGAACTGAAAAGGTTGACTAACCCATGGCAGTCTTGGTATCATATAAAACATTTACAGACTGCTGAAGTTCCATGGTTCGATTAACAATCTTCGAGCGCTCTGAGGCGTTAATATAAGCATTTCCCAACGCTATATTTGACTCCAGCACCTTGTTCAGTAGAACGGTTTGTGGATTCTCCATCACCTAACATGATCAGAAGACTCTGATAAGCTACAGCAGTTGATACACATTAAACTGGGAATTATAGGTAATTATGAGTAACAAAGAGAAATTGACAAGTAGAAAAAAGTTCCCAAACCGTAGGACACAAGAAAGCACAAAAAGGAAAGGAAACTTAATAGTTGATAGCCAATGGTTATAGGCTACACTGCTATAGCTAGTACGTACACACATTTTTCAATAAAATAACTCACAGCACATTCAACTAATAAACTGTTACCACCACAAAAACATCTTACAGCCATTTACTTAATGCAATGATTTCAGAAGACACAAAACTACTGCAACATGTGAATCCAAACGAATGGTCTTCCCCATAATCTTATTTTCACAACAGTAACCTTACTTATAAGGATCCAATACATGACCAACCTTATCTTAACTGCTTGTACTGCAGATATCTGAACTATCACTTATACTTTCCTAATAAAATCATGTTGATACTAGCATAAAATACAGTGATAAGCATCTGCTGTTGAAAGAGACGAACAAAAATCAATATGTAATTATGATCTGAAGTGAAAGGATAAATCCTGCACTTCTAAGGACTGCATGCCACTTTTATGTTATGTTTAGATCGAGGGCTTTGAAGTCAATAGGATTGTGAGATTAATCATAAGATAACTAAAATTTTAAGAAAAAAATAACTCTAAGGAAAAGTTTGAATTGATAACAACATAAGGATTTAAAATCTCAGTAGCGACCTCATCATCTCAATCTATGATATCAAAACCTCTAACATAATTAACATGCAAATATGTATGAAACATGAATCCAAATGCGCAGTCATTATCAAAACCCTAATGTTTACCAACGCAACCTCAGATAAACTGACTTACAGCAGAATCACGACCACCCCTTGTAGCAGGACGGAATTTGATTGGGGGAACTAGAATGGCTTCTAAAAAGAACATAGGGTATCCTGTTTTATTTCCCGACATGTTGATACACTGCTGCTGTATATCGCAGATAAAAGAGCAGAGACTAGCCTCATGTTCCCACAGGTCCTTTAGAATCTCTTTAACCTGTAATTATTCACAAAAAGGAAGAGTAGTTAAAATATATAATCAGGCCCTCTAAATAGTCTCAGCTTAGCTTTATAATAAATCGATTGTCATAATCCAAAAATGTTTATGGAAACTCACCTCAGATGGTCTCAAAGGTTTTGACATATATTTCTTCTGCTTTGATGAACGACTTGGCACAGGGTCGCCAGCATTTACTACCTCAGGAGAATATTTATCATCATCATCGCCGGAGTTCTGACTTTCCAGCTTCCGACCACGGATCGTGTTTGCTCTAGTTTCTTCAGCAGATAAATCTCTCTGCAGGGTACAAATTTTGAGGAAAAAGTTGAACAAAAATTGCATGCAAGTGCCAAAATGACCATCACATTAAACAGAACAAATGCACAGCAACAAATAAAACCGAAGTAATAAATTAACTGAAGTTTAAACAAGGACAAATGCAGTAAAACCCAAGAAATAAAGTTTCCATCCACAAACACGGACTAATACAGCGCACTAACAAAAGAAACAACTATATACAAATGTAATAATAGTAACCAATAACAGAATAGCAGGCACATGGGCACCTAATCACCAAATCCATCAGATTAGTTACAGCAAGATGTGTATGATCAAGAAGAGCATGCAAAGAGAGTTTAGCTCAAAATAAACTTCCAACTAGCAAAACTGCAAAAGAGATCAATGCTAATCAGCTGCTATTATCCCAAGTGTTTGTTTGCATAACTAACTACAATACATAGAACTTGCCTAATATTTCACAACATCCTTGGTTTGCTAGTTTAGAACCTTCAAGTAATTGTTGTCAAAGGAACCAAATATTCATCATAAGCAACAGGAACCGTCATCTATTACCACTTATAAGCTGTTGAGAACACCAGATTCGATAAGGAAGGCGAAAACTTTAAAGAAATAGAACAGGTGACAAAAGAAGTACCTTATGAATCCATCCAAAAATAGGCTTAGTAATCTTTGGATTTTTTGCGTCACAATTCTTACACTTAGAAAACCTTGGATTAAGAAATCTATTTAAGATAGACAGAGCTTCAGTAAGTTGAACTGAGGTCCAGCTTTGATTCCGCTCAGAGCTGTCTGCATGTGCATCCGAATGAGGTGTAGAACAGGACACATGGCTACCATCACTATCCGCTGGATCAACCAACTCACTTGATGAGAGTAAATCCAACCCTTTGGCCCCAATTACATCACCCTTAGAAATGAGTCTCAATTGAGTAACACATTTTTCAACCTTACACGAAAACAAAACATAAGGAAAAATTTAAACCAAAATGATGATTAGACAAATAGTACATCCAGCAAAAACTGTATTCTGCAGTCGAGTGAAAAATACAGCCAATGGTATGGAACCAACCAAATGTAAGATCAGCTTACCTGGACTCTGTTTGCTCTAAAATGTCGGCAGTAAAAACAAGTCCTCTGAAGAACTCTAAAAACCATGTTAAAAAGCAATGGGTTGAATACAGGTGTGACAAGGTCTATATTACCACAGTGACCATGACACGCAAATTGAGTTTGGCCGCAAGTTTTGCAGATGGACCTTCACAAAATAAACAATGACAACAAGCGAAACATTAGCAAATGACTTGTTTCTTCTTCCTCCACTAATCAAAAAAGCCAAAAATTAGGAAGAAACGATACAGGCATGCGAAAAACCAAAACCAAACAAAATAGAAAATAATTTCAATTTTAAGAAAAATAAGTATAAAGTAAGGAATTGAAGAAAATAAGAAAAAGACTTGGAAATCTCCAAGGAGTGGACCTAAAAGAACAAAAAGCTGTCAATTTTTTATTTTATTTTTTGGTTATGCCCTAACAAACAAACATCAATTCTGCTGTACCTTTATCTACCACCCGATAGAAATCGGTTCATAATTACAACGGACTACTATGTTACTGAATGTGGTAATCTTAAAATAATTAATACATGTAGTTGTCAAAACTATAAATTTAAGAATGTAGTTAAAATATGCAACTCCTCTATTCTATAACACCCAAGTATCAAAATATTAGATGTAAGGCGCGATTCTGCATCACACACAAACAAGCACATTTGAGCGGATAGGTGATTATTCACATACTTGTTATCCTCAAGTGGCCCCATTAAAGGATCGTAAAGTCCTCCAGGAACAGGATTATTCAACGCATCAAGCAAAATAGGATTTGTGATCTTCACAACACTGTGCCTTCTAACCTCCTCATCTGTCATGAAGCTGAACCGAACTTCCTCCACGCTTTCAGATACAACCTACAACATAAGTTTAAGTGTGACTACCTCACCAATAACTATTAAAACATGTATAGTTGATGGCAGGAAAGAAAAAAAAAAGGTTGGCCACCAATTATTGGGAACAGAATTTTCGGACTGCCAAAAAAACGTGTGATTCCCCACTGCTTGAATAAGCAAGATCCTTAACACAGAGAAAGGAATGTAGATTTGTAATACTTCATGTACTAGCACGAAATACCAATTAGTTGTACAAGTACTTTCACGATATACCAACTCTCAAAGATGTTGCTTTATGTATGAATCTATCTCACCAAATTTTCTATCAGAATGCAAAAACACTTTCATAAGTTACTTGTACAAAAAAAAGGCATTTTGATAGAAATATCAGTTCATTGATCAAAATTTTCACAATCAACAAAAAAGAACGCCTAGACACGAAGTATTCTCCAACCATGGATCAAGATGGTGTTTGAAACAATTGAGACGCTGTGACTTTGTCACAAAAAAGTAGAGTTAAATTCACTTCAATGCACATTCGCTTTCCCCAAACCAATAATAAGCAAAAGAAATTGTTCATTCCATTAACAAATTCACTCTTAAAGTTTAGACCTAATCGTATAAAAAACATCGAATTTCAGCTTCATGTCAGGCCTCTCACCACATATAGGGTTTGTTTGGTTGCATCTTTTTAGCAAATCAGCTAGCTTTTCACAGTCCAATAAAAAGTTGGACACACCCAACTTAAAGCTTCCAGCTTTTTCAGGCCAAATCAGCAAAAAAAAAAACTCAGCTTAAAAAGCTAGGCAGCCAAATGCAGTCCAGCTTTGTAAGTAAAAAAAAAAAAGCTTGAACTTTTCAACCAAACAAGCCCTATTAGCAATCCAAAAAATAATTTATTTTTCTAGCAGATATGACCTAGAGAAAGATAGCTCAATACTTCTCTCGTATTACTTATCCCAAAAATCAAATTAAATTGAAAATTAATGGTAAGTAGATAATTATTAAGCCAATTTTATTTTTATTTTTTTATTATTTTTATTTTTTTGAGAAACACTAAAAACCAATGCCCTCGAAGAACAAATACAGCTCATTTCGTATTTGAATGAGAAAGCCCTAGTTGCAGATACAGTTCAAGTTCTTGTTGATTACTTCTGAACAAAATAAAAATAAACAATAAATGAATAAATAGATAAATATAAATCAGAAGACAAAAGATACCTCAGTTGCTTGAGACATGATTGAGCAGCTATACAGTTGCAGGGAGACTTTAGAGAGAGAGTGAGAGAGAGAGAGAGAGAGAGAGAGAGAGAGCGGCGGGAGGAGAAGAGCAGCCCACTTTTTAATTAGCCGCTGTAATTTTATATAGGGTAAATTACACTATTCCACCATGAGGTTTCCAAAAATATCACTGTAACCCCGCATGTTTACAATATTATACTTAGCCTGCGAATATTCGGAAAAGACATAATTACCCTCTCTAAACTAAAAAAGTTGAAAATAAAGAAAGAGAATTTTATCTCTTACCCTTTTTTTTCCCCTCGTATTTTTAGTGAGTTGTAAAAATTTAATAAATTGGCAATTTAGTGCTAACTACTTTGATTTGTTAAGAGATTTGGTTTGTAGTTATGATGATTTGATGGATCAATTTAAGATCACCTTATTTTTAACTTTTTAGATTTTTATTTAGGTGTTGAACATAAAGACAATGAGTTTGAATATATTTTTTTAACTTTTGTTATTTATAAAAATTGTAAGGCTCCTCCTCTGATCTTGTGGAATAATTTTGGTTAATGCGATAAACTTATAAAACTTACAAAAATTTTGATTTTTATATAAAATTTTACAAAAATTAAGAGGAGAATATACAAAATTTGTCCTTTGGGGGGGGGGGTTCCCTCAGTGTTAAGATTGATGTTGCTCATTTTAGTACTTGACATAATATTCATAACATTGAAATAGCATGTAAGGTTTTCAAAAATTTTAGAAATTATATGTTGTTTAATTTTAGATTTAAGCACAAATTAATAACAAAGAGAGGAGACAGAGTGAAAAAAGGGAGGAGTGAGATGAGAATTTTTTTATTTTTTTTTAAATTGTTAGTGGCATTTATGGGTTGACGCAATATTTTATAATAGTCAAAGTCAACTCTGGGGCAATTTGTAGTTGATCGGGAACCTCAAGGGGTAAACAGTAATATCAAAAAACACTGGGGTTATACTGAAGTTGCCAGAAACCTCAAAGGGGAAAAGTTTAATTTACCCTTTATTTATTTATTTTTCACAAATCTAACCTTTGTGTTTTCAGATCCTACTCTACCCAGCAGCAGTTCGGTGCCGCCGACAGCCGCCGGAGTCGCCGCCGGCCACCCAGAACGGTGGCACAAAGCCGCCAACTTCCCAACCAAAGGTAAATCTCATCTCCTAATATAATATAAATATATAGTTATTTAAATAGTTTTTAACAAAATTTAGAAAGACCGGTTTGGGTGATTTATGAAATAGTGATTTTAATAAGAAAAAGTAGTTTCTAGAAAGCATGATCGATAAATGAAATAAAAAAAGATTGGTATGGATGTTCTAATATTAAAATAATGAAATATAGTGAGAAGCTTGGTGAAGTAGGTAGGGGTGTAAATGGGCGAGCTAAACCGAATTTGGTGTTATTCAAGCTCCAGCTCGCCAGATTTATTAGCAAGCGCAAGCTTGAGCTTGGCTCTCACGACGCCTAACCCATTCAGCTCCAACTCTAGCTCTAGCTCTCTCTTAGTATCTAGAGCTCGAGACAGCTTTTGAGTCAGCTATTTTAGTAATAGTTGAAACTTATACTGGGTTATATATAAAGAGTAATCTCCTTTGTACAACCGATACGAGAGAAATAAGATTTTCCACATTATTGTATGTCTATGTAAGCTCGAGCTTGGCTCTCCACGAGCCTAAACCATTCAGCTCTAACTCTAGCTCCAGCTCTCTCTTAGTATCTAGAGCTCGAGACAGCTTTTTTAGTAACAGTTTTAGTAATAGTTGAAACTTATACTGGGTTATATATAAAGAGTAATCTCCTTTGTACAACCGATACGGGAGAAATAAGATTTTCTACATTGTTATATGTCTGTGTAGCATATATATATATATAT
>MKEJ01015858.1:0-10908 GCA_001753735.1 Embelia ribes
CTTCAAGTTTCATTGTGTTTTGAGATTGTAATTGCCTATGTACCTTCACATAAACTTTATCAAATATTAGTATCCTAATGAGCATAAATTAAACTTTGGTTCTGGCTCATTTTTCATCATTAAAATATATTTGATCAAAACTAGGGTTAAAAAAATAATTATTAAACTTAAAACTACTAAATACGATATATAAACAAAAATTTTAAGTATATAAAAAATAATTTTAAAATTTAAACAAATAATTAATTACAATGCTTATTAGTATTTATGGAAAAATATATTTTAAAATTATATAATAAACATGTAATTTTAATTTTTGTTAATATTTAAAGTATATATTTATTAAATTTAAATTTAAATTTATAATTAGAAATTTTAATTCTTAATGATAAGAAATAGTAGTTCTTTATTAAGAAATTTCATTTATATTTCTAGTATTTATATAATAAATTTTTATCGGATTTTTTTTCTTTATATTTTTCGGGAGTCTTCCAAAAGTTGAACAAGTGCTTGAAATGGGTTCAATTGAGTCAATATCGATAAATCTAGACTCCCATCAATTATGTTCCTCCTTTTATTCCTTTTTCTTATTGAGGGATTTTTCTTCAATTCAGTCAATATCGATGGATCTAGACTACCATCAATTCTATTCCTCTTTGTATTGCTTTGCTTAAAAATAGATTTTATTTCTATATTTTATTTATATAACAAGTTAATAAAATAAATATAAATAAAAATTATAAATTTAAAACTAAGAAATAATATTTTTTTATTAATATATAGTTTAAAAAATATTATTTCATAATTAAATATATTTTTATGTGTTGAATTTTAAGTATGAAATATTTAAAGATAAAAAAATAGTATTTTAATGTTATAAAAAATATGATAGATAATCTGATGCAGAGAGTAAGAAATAAATATTATATAAAATAAAGATATAGTTTTTTTTTTAATGTATTTTAGGCAATCTCTTAAGAGAATATGACGCAAATGCTGGGATATTATCATAAAAACCTCTTGTCGTTTCGAAAATTTGCTTGAAATCCCCCTTGTGGTTCTTTTTTTTTGTTTTGCATAAAATTCCTGTGTAGTTTTAGATTACTTCCAAAACATCCCACTAAGATTATTTAATTCCATACTCTTATGAAAAAGAAATATTATTTAGTTTTTTAGCAATAAATGAAAAATATTCTTCAACTTTTATTCAACACATTTTATAACCAGTAATAAAAATTTACAATATATTAGTGGAATATATAATATGCATTGGTGGATTTAATTATATATTGGAATTAAACGGATACTTGAATGTGCATTTTCAAATTTGCATTACTAGATGAAATTAAATATTAATCATATCAATGTAGATTTTACTTGTAAAGAAATTAGATTATAAAAACAATGAAGTAGAAATAATACGTCAATCCATATAATCATTTTTATAAGTTGTAATGTACCGAAATTACAGGTAAATTTTTTCGCGTTGCTAAATAATATTATATGAGTTATAATATTTTTTCCTCTAGTATATACATCGTATACTAGCATTTGGAAGTGGTGGGCAATTTTTCTTGATCGTGGTTTGGCCTCGGGAGAAAATATTAAACGCATAAATGCAAGTTGTATTCGTGACAAGAGTTTGGTTTTTTGGTAATATCTTAAAAACCGTAACTCCGATTGTGGCTTATTATATAGCGTCAGAAAGCTATTTCATGTATCTATGATTTTTATATTTTCCCAAGATTTAATTCGAAACAGAGGATGATCAAAAAGTGGCTCGAAATAGTTAACATAAAAGTGTCATGAGACGTGACATCAGTTTCGTATTTTGGCAATATCTCTCAAACCGTAAGTTTGATTTCGCCCTACATGTTATTGGAAAGAGAATTCAGTTATCTACAATTTTCATGTTTTGACAAAAAGCGAATTCGGAGCGTAAAGAGGTCAAAATTGGTCCCAAAATAACAAGTAATAAACCACTAGAATTCGTGGGCCCCATAGTTTTGACCTTAACCTATATATATATATAAACGCACCCAGAGAAGAAAGCAGTTGGAGAACAAGAGAAGAAGAGGGGTGTGGCTTACCAATCAATGAGCTATGATATTTGGAAAATTCCCAAAAATTCATATTCATGATCCTCGCATCGTAGAGTCCATGATGAGGTAAAATTCTTTACTTCTCTTACTCGTTTACATTTTGTCCATTCGTGGGTTTTGCGAGATTTTTGAAATTAAAATTCATACCATCGTTCACTGTGATTAGTGGAGTATTTTACTCCCTAGGTTTTTGTTGATCCGAAGCCGTTTGCTAGCCCCATTCGAAGGTTAACATTTTAGGGGTTTTCGGAGTTTTTTGGGGATTTCATCTAGTTTGACCCACCGATTGGCTTCGAGGTATATATACGTCTCACGTGTCATTACATTCTTTACGTATTGATATAAATTATATCGTCCCATCTTGTCAGGGGGGATATATCGATTTCCGTGCCCATAGTGTTTGGCAAAATAAAATTAGAAAATATTTTCCTTATGTTGTATAGATCATTTTCATATATAGGATCACGATCATACGAGAGGTTTATCTTGATGATTTTAGAGATGCGAGAAGTGGAGTTCGGGAAACCATAGATGAGGCTTAGCGAGAATTTGCAGAATGGATGTTTTATATCCTTTCGGGAGGCCTATGAGGTATAGCAAGAACCATAGACTGCTTTCTGTAAGTATGTATATGGGGAGATATATATATATATATATATGAGCACTAGATAGTTTTGAGTAAGGACCCAGTTGGGGTTTGCAACGATATATAAATATGAGCGCCTAATAGCTCTGAGTCAGGACCCGACCGGGGTTTGTGGCAATATATTACGAACACCTGATAGCTTTGAGTCAAGACCTAGTCGGGGTTTACGGCGATATATATATGAGCGGCTGATAGCTTTAAGTTAGGACCCAACCGGGATTTGTAGTGATATATTATAAGTGCTTGATATCTCTGAGTCAAGATCCAATCAAGGTGTGCGGCGATATATATATGAGCGGCTGATAGCTTTAAGTTAGGACCCGATTGGGGTTTGCAACGATATATTATGAGTGCTTGATAGCTCTGAGTCAAGACCGTTATATGTTGGTATGAGTGCCCCATTTGTGATTAGGACATAAGATGTCCTGGGCTGAGAGTCCCATTTGTGATTTATGATATGGACCTACGATTATCGAGTCCAAGGGCAATGCAAGCTGGGGTTTCCCGTGCCCATTTGTGATTTGTGATATTTGTGATACGGACCTATGATTCTTGGTCCAAAGGGAAACGCGAGCCAAGATGATTTTCGGGCTCAATCGTGAGTGACATGTGATTCGTGGATTGGAGATTTGTGATTAGTGAATATGTAATTAGTGATTCGTAACACGGGATTAGTGAATATGTGACTACTGATTAGTTATATGTGATTAGTGAATAGTGATATGTGATTCGTAGATTAGAGATTCGTGATTAGTGATTTGTAAGACGAGATTCGTGAATATGTGACTAGTGAATACTGATATATGATTCGTGATTTGTGAATAATAATTTGTGATTCGTGGATTCTTGAATCGTGATTAGTGAATAGTGATATGTGATTCGAGGATTAGTGGTTAGTGATTAGTGAATAATGATATGTGATTCGTAGATTAGTGATCCGTTATTAGTAAATAGTGATTCATGACTCAGGATTCAGAGTTCGTGATTTCGAATTCAAGACTCAGTGCATTCGTGGTCAGAGGCATAAGGCATTTCCGTGATTTCATACTTGGTTATTCGACCTATGGCACCTTGGGACCTGGTGGTTGCCGGTTTACTTTAGTACTAGTGTACTTTAGCATTTTTTGTATTTCGATATTGTATTATTTGTGGTACAAATGTATGACATGTGACATTATCATAATTGTATGACTTAGAAGAACTCTAGGTTTACCGCATGTTGCGAATATGCCATAGTATCATTTAGAATTTATGAGTATACACTAAAAATGGGAACATGGGGGATCCGGTGCATTGCATGTGCATACATGCATTTTATACTTTTTAGATTGCTCTTTATCCTTTGGTTTAGAATCTGACTCATACATTTTTTTTTTGTATATATACTCACGTGGTGATGTAGGGTCAGAGCATGATGTTGGCTTATTAGAGGAGCATGTATAGCTTTGGTGAGGGGCTACATTGATAGAGACGAGCCGGACTCAAGTTGATGTTGTTCAAAGTTTGTACATAAGGTTTAGTTCAAATTTTTTTACTTTTATTTTGTTCGAGCATACAACTCCATGAGATATTTTATGTGCAGCAGGGTGTTGTTGCTTGGACCATACATTATGTATCTATTACTATTAGATTGATATTGTATTAGATACTCATGAGACACTTATATGTACTAGGGTAGGATGATGGGATGAGATGAGGTTATTATTCTATTTTCTTTCTTTCAGTTCACGTCCTCAGATTTATGGAAATTTGGGGAATGACACCTTATTTGATTACTCCTCTATATTAGAATGCTCATTTCTTTAAATTTTTATTCAATTCAACAAAAAATTAAAAAAAAAGAAAGAAATTGTCTTCAATCTAAGAGTTTGCAAATTATTAGCTTGTGTTAAATGTTATCCCACATCAACTAATAATAAATTTAAATCTTTGTATATAATTATATTAACACCCTCTCTTTAAAAGCCAATTTTCAATGGTGAATTCTACCCAAGTGATTATTGCTTTTATAAATTTAACATGGTATTAGAACAAAAAATACTTGTTTGTTTGATTAAAATTAAAAATATTATTGTTGATAGCTCCTAAAATATGCAAGGAGGAACCTAACAAGTATACTAGGGACGATGTAGTTTTATCCATAAGATATCAGATTTATCGACGTAAGGGACTCCTACTGATTTAGAAAAATTAATATTTAATCATATTAACAAGTTTTAGTTCAAGTAATTATTTATCTAAATTACCACTATTTTTAAAATAAGTTTTTCTCATTTTCGAGATTAGAAAACACACAAGCAGAAAAAAAGCAAAGTATTAAATCAATTAAATAAAATCTTTCTTGTTAGTGGTGATTCTATTAGTTTCGCTTTACCCCTAATTCATAATAACTTAATTCCATTTAAAGTTAATTATAATTTACTAGTACGCTGTGTCTGGTTTATTTCAGTTTAGGATGCCGTCAGGTATTTGTCAGACATTATAAATACGTCCAAACGATTCTTAGGCTGATTAGATAAATTAAAAATCCTAAAATTTATAATTAATCTATTCCTAGTTAGATTTTACAATCTTGTTCAATTTATTATTTATCAGGAGATAAACTTACTACCTTCAGTACCTTACAACAAAAAGGTGTCTAACTAGGCATAACAATATAAAAGAAAACAATAAAAATAAAAGAAAGCATGTACAAAGACATAAAAGAAATACTTTAAAACGAGAATTAGAATAACTTACAGAAGTTTAACCAAAAGTAGAGGAAAAGGCCAATCCCTAGGAGGTGTCACAAGTCTCCTAGGGAGAGGGTCTCTCTTAAACCTTAGAATACAGAAATAATGAAAAAGAATGAATGTTGAATTTTGCCGGAGGCTAGAGTTTATAACCCTTACAGAGCTATAAAATATAATCCTAACCATGGGATCAAGTTTGCAACATATATTCGTCCGAACAAAGGGCCCATTGATCTGGACGAGAACATCTGTTTCATCCTTACCAACTTTGGTCTCCAACTTCTGATTTTGTTATCTTATTTTCTTGAACTTTAGCCTTCGGATACTTGTTGAGAAGCCTTTCAAACTTCACCAATTTTCAAACACTTGCCAAAATCCTTGAAAACATTGCCTTGTTAATTTTGCTTCAATTTGGGCTTAAACTGTGCATTTTTCACTTTTTTACCTAAAACACACAATAATTCAAGTAATATCACAGTACTCCACATGTAATGCATTAATTATATTTCAAACCTATAAATGCACCATTTTAACACTTTACTTATGTAACTTTTAGAGTCCAATCAATAATCATAATTTAAAGTGAATTACCGTTATTTCTCTTTCAAATTATTAAGGGTTAATATCAAGTCAACTATCAATAGGGGCAACTTAGGTCATTTATTTTTATTTTAAAATTAAAATTTGAAACTGATAAAACTGTGTGCCAAGTCAAATCATCCAATTAATTTTGAATAGAGGGAGTATAATTTAAAAAAATAAAAATTATTTATGATGTAGAATTATATAAAAGTTCATTCAACTGTTCTTGATCTATTTGTGATAAGTGTCTATATAATTAATTAACACGTGTCCCGTTAATTTAGGATTTTAAAAAATAAAATTTATCATAATAGAACCTCATCAAATCTAAACTTTTTGAAAATAGTTCTCATTAACATTATATTATATTATATAAAATATTAATATAATATAATTCCTCTAAACCTAATCTTCTTGAAAACATATAAAAAAAACTTTAAAACATATATTAAAACGGACTCTATGAAATGAATCCATATAAAATTTATTTGAAAATATCATCATAATTATAGGATGCTTCTAAACCTAATCTTTTTTTAAAATAGATAAAACATTAATTTAAATATACCAACACCTACTCTATGTATTGAAGTAAAAGTATAAAAATTATAACTAAAAGAAGATAAAAAAAATTTTGGAAAATTATATTTTTATTATGTCAATATAAGTTTATGGGAAAAAATTTATATATTATGTTAAATTTAAGATACTATAATAATACAAAAGTTTTTTTTGATTGGTATATATTAAAATCATAATCTTTGAATAAAATATGCACGATAAATTTACAAAGTTGTTATGCAAATATTAGAAAGGAAAAATGCACTGCCGCTATATGATAAATCAATCAAGATCAATGATAAAACTAAAAAACAAGGGCAAAAAAGAAGTACAAATAGAATCATTACAATTAGATCTAAAAATTTGAAGAAATATATATATTATTCAACTCGTGCAACACAAAGGCCATATGCTCTAATAATATCATAAAAAACCAAAACTAATCATTCAAAAATGAAAAATCCTCAACACAACTCGTGCACCGTACGAACTCTACTCTAATTAATTTATACGTATATGACTTTCGTGATGCTAGGAAGGAAAATTACATTTTACAGTTCAATGTCAAATACATTGATGAATTTAAAACACATGATGTTGTATCAAGGACATATATAACTATAGAACTATTTCTTAAAATCAAGTTGCTCATACATTTCCTTCAAATGATATACTGCAGGACAGTATGGACCAAGTATTGTTCACCAAAGTATATTCATTCGTAAGGATGGCTCCATAATTAAGATGGTGGGGTGCTAAAGCTACAAATCCGCCTATGTATTTATCGGAAGCATATAGTCTCAAGCCTGGATAAAGTATTGGCATGGCAGTAAGTTGTAACGACAACCAACAATATTAGTTATATCTCACGTGTATGATCGTATCAACACTTATTGATTGGACTATAAAAGTAACATAATTAAGGTGTCAAACATTGTGCATTTACGGTAGTTAATGTGCAATTATGGTAAAGTATTGGTAGTATTTTGATATTATCTGTTTTATTGTGCATTATAGGTGAAAACTAGAGAAATGCACGAATTTATCGAAGAAATCAAAGAACCAAGACAGAGGCAAATCGACCGGTCGAATCTCTGTTCAACCAATTGAAATGGTTAAAGCCAGACATATGATTTGTACACATCCTATTCGGAACAGCCTTAATTATATTATTTTATACCAAAAATATGATGTAAACTTGATCTTAGTATCCATATTAGACCTAGTTCATTGTTAGAGGCTTAAAAACCTAGCCTTTTTCATTCTTTTTCATTATTCTTCTTCTCGTTACTTAGAGAATTAAAGAGATTGTGACTGCTCCTTCCCTACTTTGTCTTCCACGTTGTGAGAATATTCTAACTCTTTATTGATTAATAAAATTTCATTATGGGAAACTTCTTTAATTGTGTTTCTACTAGTAATTAATTAAACTATCGTATTCAGTATCTATTTACTAGTAAAGTTGTTATTTCTTACTGTTATTGCAAGAATTTTTTATTAAACATATTTGCTTTCATGCTTTATATTATAATTACTGTTTGTATTGAATTTGCCATGAGTGGCTATGCACCTTCTTGATAAAAGGTGATGAAGATAGTGAAATTTTCCCCTAATGAATAAGTAATTGAATATGATTGTAAAATCTGACCCAAAATTGATTACTTATGAATTCTAGGATTACGTAATCTGTCTAGTCGACTTAGATATCGTTTAAAAGTAGTTATGTATCTGATAAATACCCGATGACACTCTAAATTGAATTAAACCATAATTAGCGCACTAGTGAATTATGATTAACTTTAGACAGAGTTTAATAATTATGAATTGAGGGAGAAAACAAAGCTACTGTAATCACCGGTAAATGGTAAGACTTTAATTAATTGGTTTAATACTTTAATTTTTATTGCTTTCATATTTTCTATTCTTGGAAATGAAGAAATTTAGTGTTTAGGAGTTGTGGTAATTTAGATAATTAATTACTTGAATTGAAATTGTTTAAAAATGATTAAATCTTAGATTTTCTATATCGTACCTGAGATTGATAAACCCGGTACCTTACCATTAAAATTGCACCGTTCCCTAGTGCAGGTTCTCCTCGTGCGATATTTAGGAGCAATCATTGATGATCTGGTTAAGGTATGCATGTGACTATGTTTGTAACTACATGTCATGGTTGAATCTAGTGATGATATAAATTGAAAACGAAGTTCTTTCTTCCGAATTTGCTTTGCTTGGTTGGATCTTATATTTGGTGTTAATTTGTGATCTGCTGGATTTTTAGAGTATGATGGAACAGGTTGAGATGGGATGGAAAGTTTTTTAGAGGATGTGTTTTATGTTTTAATTATGAGTATCTTTCCTACTACGTTACCATTCTATTCCAAAACGACTTATCATTCCCGTTTATAATGTGGTAATTACCTTACTTCACTTTTATACGCTAGAAAATATCTCACTTATTTTTCCCCAAAGGAAACCATTCATTAGCCTAACCTTCAGTTTTATTAAGAATAATCATTCCACTACCATATGTATAAAACCTTGCCTACAGGCAGCTTGTTTTTAATTCTTGACACATATGTGTATGTGGAAATTTCTTTTGACATGCTGTGTGAGTAACTTGTAAAAATCCTGAGATAGAGTGTAGATTTCAATCGCATGTGCCGGTTAGTAATTACTATTATAGTTATGTGGAATGTTTTTACTTCAAACTAGTCTTTGTAGTTTGATTAATCAGCTATGAATGTGCAACATTTTTGTAGTTGTGTTGCATCTCTTGGCCGAGAGAAGGGAAATAAAATCCGGAAAGAGGGAAAATATATCTATAATTATGATTTTCGTGGAGGAGATGATATGTGTGTGTGGGCCGAGGGTTTTTTTTTTGGGGGGGCGGTGTTGTCAAGTAGTAAAAACACTTGAAATTGACATGGATGTTGCATGAGTGAGCCAATTTGGTTTTTACCTATTGGGAGATTTGGAAGGATTGGTAGATTATCTCTTTTCCTCTTGTTCTTCCCTTATTTTTTCTATTTGATTATTCCCTACTTTTGATGTTGATAAATCATCTTCTTTTTGTTTCTTCTGGCCACCTTGTATTTGCTGGGGCACTGTTATTTTCCTTACTTAGTATCTGATTCTTTATATTTTGGTTTATTTTCTCTGTAACTAAATACTCTTGTTATTCAATTTTCTAGCGCTTTTCTTCTTTCTCCGTTTGTTTTAGCTGTCTTGTAACTGTTATATTTGTTAGTGGTTCTTTATATATGTGGTCCTCTCTTTTGCTTCTACATTCTATTTATGTACTACCACTTATTTTTCATCTATGCTCTACTCTATTTCCTTTCCTTCATTGCTTTGTGAAGCTGTTTCTACTTTGAACATGTTCCTCTATTGAAAAGCAGAATAGAAAAACATTGCTGTTCTGCAATAATGTCCTTACTGGGAACATATATCGTTCTTCCCGGAGTCTTGTTTAGATTGAACATCCCCTAAGCACATACTCGTCAAAATGTTGAGCCATACTCTAAAGTGTCCGGAACATTTGGGACACTCATTGGATTAAGGTATTCAACTAAGCCTTGATCTTTTAAGCGTTGAATACACTAGATTTGCGACCGCTTAGTTGATATTTTAGTTTGGTGCGATGAGTGAAGAAGTAAAGTATGACTGCCCTATTTTTTTTAAATGCAAGATAAGTTATTGAGATTTATAATTCTTTTCTTATATTTTCTTAATGTTCTCAGCATTTGTGTGTAAAATTGTAGCCTTTTCATTATTTTCCGTAGGATCTTACTATCCTTGATCCAATCTGATAGGTGCCTTTATTATTCAAATGTAGGATCCTGAAGCCATCATATATTGTTGTGGATGAAAACATTGCAAACATATTTGTATTTTATATGACTAGAATAATCCTAATTTTCTCTGCAACCTTAGAACATTCACACTAGCTTATCTAAGCAGATTATTTATTTTACAGCATAAAATACATTATTTCTATTTTACAGATTATCTATTTAACTACTCCCTATAGCAGATTATCTAAAATACAGTTTCTTCTTGCAACAGATTATCTAAAATACAATTATCTATATAATGCATATAATATATATAATATTTATATTTATAAATATATTTATTTATATATATAATACTTACATATATATAAAGATAGAAAAGAGAGAGAGAAGAAATGTAAAATAGATGAGAGAGAAAGTAGATAGTTAAATTTGGATGAGAGAGAATAAATGATCATCTGTTAGATATCCATCTATTTTAGATAACC
>MKEJ01015864.1:0-10852 GCA_001753735.1 Embelia ribes
GTTTAGGGTTTAGGGCTTATTCAGGTATTTCAAGCTGGGTTCAAAGTTTAGGGATTATTCGGATATTTTGGGTTCGGATCGGATTCGGGTAGGAGGGAAAAAGACTGGATAATTCAGGTAATCAATTTCGGATCGGATACCGTTGCTCTCCCCTACTGAAAATATATGAAAGCTCAAGTGGGACCTTGCAAGATGTTGGGGGTTTCACAATATCATTCTGTTTAATCAATTTCCCCAACTTTACCATTAATACCTTGTCCTTTAAATTTTAGTTGGTTTTTTCAGGTAAAAATATTGACCACAGATGACAAAACTTCATCAATAAATGACACTAATCTCATTTAAATATCGAAGACACGACAAAT
Source organism: Embelia ribes (assembly GCA_001753735.1). Lineage (NCBI taxonomy): Eukaryota > Viridiplantae > Streptophyta > Magnoliopsida > Ericales > Primulaceae > Embelia > Embelia ribes. Next base: position 366 of record MKEJ01015864.1, read on the forward strand.
AATGAAACACATATAAATTATAACACAAATATGGCATTTTGATACGTTTTAATGACACTAACAATATTTGTTGTTTTAGCACAAATATGTTTAAATTCTCAATTTTTTTCATTTAATTCTCACTAATACGTATAATAAAAAAAATCCGAATTCACGTGGAATCTAATTAAAAGTGCATATTATTACATCCCTCATTATCCACGGTCCACGGATAATTCAAGTTTTTTCTGGATATCTTTCAATTTTAAACTTTACGAAAAGCACCTTACAACAAAAAAATAAAATAAAATAATATACTCTTGTGAATTTAAAAACATAAATTATGGGTTTATTTGGTTGTACTTTTTAAGTAAATAAGATTATTTATTTCAGTTTAAGAAAAAATTTGGGCACATCTAGCTTAAAATTTACTGCTTGTTTAGGCCGAATCAGCAAAAAAAAAAAAAAATTAGGTTAAAAGCAGAACAACCAAATACTGTTCAATTTTTAAGCAAAAAAACTGAAAAATTGAAGCTTATAAATTGCAAACAAATAAGGTAGTTATCAAGTTGAATTTCGAAACATACTTTTATATGGAAATAGCATAAAAATGCCAGCACTATATAATATTTTTTGATAAAAAGCAAATAACCACCATATATTATAGGTCATTTACAAATAGTCACATTAGAATTTGAATTTTTTGCAATTGACATTAATGTATTATTTAATTTTTTCAATTGGCCACAATCATCATTTTCCGTACAAATTGTTGATCTGAAGAAAAAAAATTACACTAAAAAATTATGAGATGTTTGTAGCCCTGCTAGCAATTAGGTTTGATGCTTGGGAGAGTTATTATTATTTATTTATTTTTATGTTTAAGTGACATTGGTGGTTAATTTAAATCACAATTATAATTAAAATCATGTGAACAATTTGAGAAAGAGTTTTCGATATATAAGTCAATAAAATAACTAGTATTGGCGATCGATTGAAATAAATTAAATAATTTTTTATGATCAATTAAAAAATTTGGATAACACGTAATGGTTAATTGTAAAAAATTAAATACATAATAACTATTCATAAATGACTCATAGTACACTATGGTTATTTGATTTTTACCCATATATTTTTTAAAATATGGTTCACTGTGTACAGAATGGATTGGAGCTATTTTATGATAACTTTGTTAATGATTTTGTACGGTTTTTACTGACATTTTTGGAGGAGCCCAAGTTTTGAGCACCAAGATGTTCTTTTCCACTTCTAAGCCGCAAGATATAGATTCAATAATTCAGATTTTTATTATAATATTACTTTTTTTTAAATTATAAATTGCAAAAATCTGAACAATTGAATTTATATCTTGCAGTTTAGAAGTGAAAACCAGCATCCTGCTGTTCACTTTGAGCAGTAAGAACCTTGGATCCCATTATAGAGGACTACTTGCTCTCACTTCCGAGGCGCAGCTTCTAGATCTAATGCTCCAAATTTTTGTTATAATATTATTTATTTATTTATTAAACTATCATTTGCAAAAATATGGACAATTGAATTTAGATCTTGCGGCTCAAAAAGTGAGAAGTAGCATCCTACTGCTCACTTTGAGAAACAGGCATCCTGGGTCCATTGAGTGCCTGCGTTTTTTTTCGCTTCTGAGCCGCAAAATTTAAATTCAATAGTCTAGATTTTTGCAATAATATTATTATTTTTTTAAAATTATAATTATAAAAAATTGAACAATTGAATTTAGATCTTATGGGTAAGAAGTGAAAAACAGCATTCTGTGGCTCACTCTCAACAACAGAAGAACCCTGGGACCCAATACAGAGCGTCACACTTCATCTTGACATATAGTACTAGCAACGAGATGATAGAAATGTCACATCAAAAGTTGAAAACTTATTAAATGCAGGACGTAAATAATAGGGCCCAAAATAATAAATGTCACAGAGTTTAATATTATTATACTTACCATTCATTTTCAATTTCTAAATTCCGAAGATATTATTTGATGGGTAAAAGTTTCCTAATACTATAAAAATAGTATAACCGTGACATATAGTTTTTGGCTACAGAAATAAAATTTAATCTATATAATTATAAAAATATTTTCAAATTTTTATTTTTAAATTTTATATTTGTGACCTAAATGTCATTTCTGTAATAGTTTATTTTTTTAAGTTAGATGCCCGCTTTTCCATCGAGATGGTTGTTGACTAGAAACTCCTTCATATTTTGACCCTTGTTCGTACTTTATAGAATATAGTCTAGAGGTGTCATGATTTCAAATCTACCATGCCCATGACCATAGACATTATACATTTCCTAGTCTCGAACAGTTACTTTCCATCTATACCTTACAAAAAGTTAAAAGACTTTACTTAGCAAATACGATAGACTATGTTTACCCTGAAAAAAAAAAAAAAAGGTAGGCTATGTTTTCTCTCCATCAGTTTAAAAATTGGAATACGAGTTAGGCTTTGAATATGATACAAGCGCAACAAACATATAAACTAGCATATAATAAACAATTACACCAATCGTGATGGTAAAATATGTTAAATGTACCGTACACAGTCAATTCTCATGGTCAATAACCGTGCCATGTGAATGAGTTTGCTGAGTACAAATAGCTCAATATGTTCCATTGTGTTTTTCTTAATCGTATAGACATTTAAGAGGTTTTAGCACCAGAGCATGTAATGAAAATTGAAATAAATTACCTAAAACCATTATGTACTTCAACAAACCCTCCGCAAAGATGATGTGCCTTTGCAGCTCATATCCAAGTATATTGTTTCGGTAACATGACCAAGTGAGCTATCTGGGAAACAGCAATAAGAGATAAGAAAGTACCGAGAAAAACTCGAAATATACTCTTAAATCTTGTGCATTATTGCAACGAAGCACCGGTAGCTTGAGCTTTGAACACAAGTGTACATGTTATTGAACCAATTGGAAATATACAATAATAAAAATCACAAGCAAAACAGCAGCGACTCATCATTAAAGCAGAACTGATGTTACAAAAAAATAACTAGGCCAGTATTATTATTATTATTATAAAGAAAATTTTCAGACATTCCAAGCGAGCAAAACATGACCTTTTGTATTCTCGTTAAAAAAACAAGAGTGCGGACAGGCCAAGATATAAAATTCAAAGCGCCCTTAAAACGTTTGATCATCGAGTCTCATCCTCGAGAGCACGAAAACCTGCAGTGAGATCCTCATGAAGCTTCTTAAATTTGGCCACAAGAGCATCCTCCCCCTCAGCTGGATCCTCAAATTTTTGAGACCTGCACAAACATTATTTCATTGCAAACTTCTAAAAGAAAGAGATTTAAGTTGAAACAAGACAAGAAAAGGATAACAAAAATATATAGTATAAATATCGACAATCGCCAGTTCGCTTACACCAAACGGTAGAAAAGATCTCCAAGTCGGTGCTTGATAAGAGTGTACGTTATCTTTTGGCCATCCATGCCAGCTCCTCTCTCGACAGCCTGTACATAAATCAAGTCCCTTGTTACATTACTTTCTAATATACATAATTTGAATTAAAAAAAGAAAAAAAATCCATGCTCGGAGTGTGAAGTTCGACCATATCTAATCAGATATGATCGTATGAGAAGTTTCGCATCTTCGAAAATGGTGTCCCTCATCGTAAGAGAAAAACAAGTAAACAATCGGTCAAACTGAACAAAGAAGAAAAACAGGATATTACCTGATTGGCCAAGTTGTAGAAATGAATAATGTTGCGCATCATCCAGACAGACTTGTAGAAAGGGCAGAATTTGTCATACCTGTTGCCACAGAAGGCATGAACACTTTATAAACTGACATGTGAAATAACTTGTTTTAATTAGTTCTTAGAGTAAGCATCAACACATCAAGGCATCTTACGGGGTAAATGCATTCTGGGCAAGATAATCCTCCCTCAAAAGCTTTGCAGTCTCTAATGTAATTTTATCCGTTTCAGCTAAAGCATCTTTCCCAACCAGCTGTAGTAAAGCAACAAGAGCCGTGTTACTTCTCTGACATGGACAACATAAACTTCTTTCTACAAATTTGTTCAACTATATGTTCGCATATCAAGGCATTTCCCATGTAAACTTCATCTTTGGGCATCTCCAAGGTAAAACAAACAAGGAAAAGGGAGAAATATAGTGTAGCAGCTATGTTAGCTCTACGACCGACGTGGAAAATAGGAGATTCTTATTTCCCCGTTCATTGCACCTCTAAACCAAGACAGTGACAAGACAAGAATATCTAATCTAAACAAAAATACCTGCACAATTTCATTCAAGTCATCTTCCCTCTGTAGCACTTCGCGAGCCTTTGTTCTGATGTTAATGAAATCTGGATCAAATTGTTCATAAAAGGATTCCAATGCCTGACATGGGAAAAAGAGATGATGCATTATTAAAACTTTTGCGACAAACGAATCAAGAGAGGGAACACTTCTAACAAAGAAACGGAAAACAACATACTGTCGAATACTTTGAATAAGAAATGAGCCAATTGACCGAAGGGAAGTGCTTCCTCTGGGCCAGTTTCTTGTCCAGACCCCAGAAGACCTGACAACACAAGTTCAAAGCTTTCAGGAACAAAAAACCAATAAAAAGTAAAAAATTCGCTGTAAGGGCTACAAATTCCATATTCTCAAATCAATAAGCAACATACCAGCAACAAAATTAGGTAATGGCAACAAAAGTATGTACTAATCTGATCAACACGGTATTACCAGACACAAGAAAACTAAGATAACATCTCACCTGGACAATGCTGAGAGTGGCAGATGTAACAGGATCAGAGAAATCTCCACCAGGAGGAGAAACAGCACCAACAATAGTGACACTACCAGTACGTTCAGGTCCGCCAAGGCACTTCACTTTACCAGCTCGTTCGTAGAATGAAGCCAAACGTGCTGCCAGATAAGCAGGATATCCACTATCAGCAGGCATCTCTGCCTGAAAAAGCAATAAAACATGTTCCATTCAACACAAAATACATTATTACAATAAACAACAGTAGTGCATCTTAACTACTCCAGCAACATGTATTTTCATCGGATATGAAAGGTCAATAAAAGCATGAGACTTGATGCAAATTGGTATCTTGTCCATACGGCTAAAGTGACATTATGTACCCAAAAACATAGTTTTTACCAACAATCTTTTGTGCTAGAAAACATTACTTTGTCCCAAAAACACAGCATCAGAATAATAGTTATAAGTGAGCACCATTTAAGGATGCTTCGCAAAGACCAAAAACGCTATCCTCAAACTTCGAGGCATAATACTATAAGGTTGCTAACCAGGCGACCGGAAATTTCACGCAGTGCTTCTGCCCATCGTGACGTTGAATCAGCCATCATGCTGACGTTGTATCCCATATCTCTGAAATATTCAGCAATGGTGATGCCTGAAAATTCATACTCAAGTCAACAGAAGGATCTCAGCTCATTGCATCCACTCATAAATGCATTCTCAAATTAGATATTGGCATATAAAGCAGAAATGAATAAGCAAATGAATTATTACCTGTATATATGGAAGCCTCACGAGCAGCCACGGGCATGTTTGAAGTATTGGCCACAAGCGTTGTTCGTTTCATAACAGATTCCTCACGGCCATCCGGGAGTGTCATTGTCAATTGAGGAAAATCCATAAGAACCTAAACGATTATGACATAACTTGTTTGAATTGTTTTAGCAAATCAATCACTTTGTCCAAAAAACCAATCATGATAGGAAGTTAATATATACCTCTGCCATCTCATTTCCTCTTTCTCCACAGCCAACATAAACAACGGTGTCTGAGTTAGAGTACTGCATCAATCATACCAATAAGTACCATGGAGTTTCATGAATGTTCCAGTGGATGACCCACTATTTAAAGAAACGTACCTTGGAAAGAGCTTGACTAATAACAGTTTTTCCACACCCAAATGCACCAGGTATAGCACAAGTACCACCAAGAACCGAGGGGAAAAGGGCATCCAAAACTCGCTGATATGATAAAAAGCTATTAAATATAATAATGCAGAAAACATAATCTGAAGCTGAAAATCAGAACAAACATGTGACAGTGGCTCTCAGAGTCAATACCTGGCCTGTAAGAAGAGGAGTATCAGCAGCAAGCTTTGACGCTACGGGCCTGGGAGTTCGTACGGGCCAAGTCTGCACACATGGAAGAACAAGGACACTGTGAATATAACTCTAACATTATATAAACTCCAGCAAAAGGAAAACCACAAACTACAATATGTTAACCTGAAGCATGGTAAACTGCTTTTTGACGCCTTGAAACTCAAGCTCCAAAACTGTGTCCTTCATTTAATCATTTACACAATGTGTGTCAGTAAGAAGTCAATATAATAATCTATATAAGTAGCATTATAATTGCAAATATAACGTAGCTCGGCCTTTAAGGATATTACTTAACAATGACATAAAGAATGCACTAAGATTAGATAAACCTTCAACGAATATTGGCCAGCTGGTGCAACATAGGTGATCTTTCCCATGGCATCAGGAGGAAGCGCGACATGGTGTTGCATTAAGCTGTTCTCAAAAACGGTCTGCACAGAGGTTTGAACATAGGAACCTTAGAGTGAGCTTGAGACCGAAACAAATATTGCAACACTAAAAAGAAAAAAAAAATGCAGCAAATACACTTTAGAAGAGATAACTTACAGCATATAAGTCTCCTCCAGTAAGAAGATCTCCTTCACCTGCCACCAACAGATCGTAACGTTACAACATAAGATCAAGACTTTTCAAGTTCTCCATTAATGAAAAACTCCATTCTAGTTGCATGTATGGAATACTGAAGTAGAATATGCTATGATTACCAATTTTCTTAGGCTGGAAATCCCAGAGTGTATCTTTGTCAAGGGCAGGGACAGAGACACCACGAGGGATGTATACATCACCAGATCGTTTTGCAATTGTTTTGAGAGGCCTCTGCATCAGTGCGGATTTGGAAAATCAATTGTCAAGGGGATAAAAGGCCCTATTTAAGCAATATTAATGCTAAAAACACCGAATTGCACTCGCACCTGAATACCATCGAATATATTTCCCAATATTCCAGGACCTAACTCCACTGACAGGGGCTGCAATTTCATTTAAGAAATCATAAAATAACTGCTTGTAATCATGCTAAGAAAACTCCTTGTTGGATATGATTACCAGAAACGAATCAATGGTTTACTACGCCCAGGTTTCATAATTTCTGCTTAACAGTAACATCATAAAAAGTATTCAATGTTACCTTGTGTGTTCGCAGAACAGGATCATTAACCATCAATCCAGCTGTTTCTTCGTACACTGAAATGAGGTATTGATAAAAAATGCACATTAAAGAGTTTTGCGATTTCAGGATCTCTAAGCTTTTGTTACTATTGTTAAAATATAAAAAAAATTAAACCCTGAATAGTTGCAGAATCTCCTTCCAAACGAATGATTTCTCCAATTAGGTTGTCGTGTCCAACTCGTACCAGTTCGTACATAGCAGCTCCTGCCATTCCATCTGCAACCACCACTGGCCCTGATACCTATTTGGTAGAGCAAAATTGGGTATTCCCTTTTTCTTAAATAGAACACACAAATTGTTTTTGAAACCAAGCAGACTTCTAAATTTCTAACAAGGCACGCATTAAAAGCAAGAAAAAAAAAAATTCATCATCATACAAGGCCTAATCCATAAAAATCGGGTCAGGTCAATGGAACCAAAATAAGATCTTACGTCGGGTAATTACGTGAATTTTTCCATGCCACTAGTTCCCATCTATGACAACTTGCTCATCTATTTTTTCCAATAGACGTCTTTTCATATCACTTGCATCAACGGTTTTACAGGTCTAAACCTACCTATCCTTTATGTTCCCACATTAACATTCCCACTCTTTCTAACTGGTGAGATACAACTCTCCCCATAACATGCCGAAACCACCTTAGACTCCCAACCTTGTATGAATCTGTTCGTTAATCATATCATCCCAGTATTGCATTCATCCATCTCAACATAAACATCTCTATTACATTCAATTTATATTCTATTGAGTTTCTTAATTGTCAACCACCCACTTCCATACACTTAATCCAGTCTTAGTGTTGGATACGTAAAAATTTCCATGTTGGGTCTGAGATGTGTCCTATCCCGTCTATAATTGCGTCTTCGAGTCCATGAATCGCAAGGATTACTCGTTAAATCCATAACAAGTAAAATCAGAAATAACTATACACACAGTTAACTAATCCAATGTACTAAACAGACCAAAAACATCAATATTAATATTTTAAAAAATTACGTAACTTTTATGTGACCAAATATCTTCAGCCGAATCAGATACAATTCAACGCAGTGGCAACAGATCAAGCGATACAAAAGCACGATCAATAAAAATTAGCTAAAAAACAGAAAAAGGGAGAAATTGAAGAGCACCTTGCGGACATAACCGTACTCGCTCTCCTTCTCCGAATCTTCGAAGGTTGTCATTCGAGATCCGTAAACCGAAGGCATTGTCGCCCACACAGATTACAGATATATATACGTATAGATATATATATATATATAGAGAGAGAGAGAGAGACTGAAGATTCAAACTTAAACTCAAGCTGTTGCAACTTTCTGATGCAAATCTAAAGCTAGGGTTCAGATCGTGAGAAAACTGAACGCCCCGTAATTCAGATAACAGATAGAGAGAGAGAGAGAGAGAGAGAGAGAGCTTGGCCAGATTACAGAAAGTGTTCTAAAAACCGGAGTTCAGTGAACCGGGTTAGAGTAAAATGATCGCGGAAAAAACGAATTCGAACCGGAACTTGAAAAAGACTAAAATATTCACTAACGAATGTAAAATGGCCTATTATGGTTGTACGTGCGGGAAAATAATGCCAGAACCGTGAGCCGACTGATCCGAGCATTTGTACGTAGCTGATGTTTAAATTTAAATATATATTTTAATTATTTTTCTATTTAGATTTGAATAATTCAGTTCTCGATCTATTTTGATCAACTTTAAGAATTTGGAATTCGATCTGCACCGTTTGGATTAAACATTTGTGTGTTGAGAACCTATTTCTAAAAGGGTTTAACGATCCAAAGGTAGATTTGTGCATAGTCAAGGTTTGAAATTGGATGTGCATGTTTAATATTTTTCTATCCATATTTGACTGATTCAGTTTCAGAGTTATTTTTATCAACCTAAGATCTCGGAATTTGATCTCCACCGCATATATTAAATACTTAGATTTTGAGAACCTACTACTAAAAGGATTTGACGATATAATTATGCAATTGTGCGTCACTGGCATTTAAACTTGGACGTGCATTCTAACAATATTTTCCACCCTGGTTTGTATAGTCCAGTTACAGGTCTATATTGGTCGACTGAGAAACCTTGGAATTCAATCTTCAGCATTCAGATTGTATATTTGTGTGTCGGAAATATAACGCTAAAAAGGTTCGACGATCCAACGATGCATTTGTGCACAAATAATGTCTGAAGTTGGTTGTGCACAAGCTGAATGTGGTTTTACCCCTACATTAAAGACTTTTTTTTATAGTGTATAGTAAGATTGAAGTGATAAAAGTGGTAAACAAATAAAAAATTGAACAAAAGAATTCTCATTACTCAATATACTTATAAATTACAACCTTTTGGTGGATATAAATGTAATGAACGAGAAATATACTCGATTGTTTGGTACGATGAGTTACGAAGGATTACATTACGCCTAACTCTTAGTTAAGTTACGCCTACGCTTATATATGTCCATGTTGGGTTGATATGAGAATTCCTAGAGGATGTATTAGTATCCTCTCCTTCTTCATCCAAATCTTAAATACATTAGCAAAGGGTAAAATTATAAAACTAGATTGTTTAAAGTCATAACAATAATTGAGAGACAATACGAAAACTTACCCGTGAAAGGTAAGTAAGCAGCAAGGTTGGAGACACTGTAGTTTCCTCCAAGTTTAATGGCTATGTACCTGTATCAGATTGAGCAGAAGAATTACTCACATCTACTAAATCAAGGTCTACAACCAGAGCAGAAGTAACCTCCCAAAACAAAATAGGAAACTATAGTAACTTGACCAATATATCAAAGAGACAAAAATAAATGAGGAGATAATTACCTTATCAACCCTTGGCCTACCAAACTTGTCCAACCTCCCCATCTCATTATCTATTTCTCGAGATAGGCCATCGGAAAAGGTATTTTGGAGCCTTTCCATCATGGAAACATATAAACCAAGAAGTGAATCTATAGATTATGTTGGTGGAGAAGGTATTGCAGAAGATGAAACCACTATTCACCTTTGAAACACCTAACAAAAGTTTGAAATTAAAATAAAGAAAATAAATAAACAAGTGCAAAAGAAAAGAACAATGATTTATTAGGCTCTCTACTTACCCTTCACTTCCTAACAAGATAAAATGGGGGCCCATCATCCTCTTCCTTGTCGCGCGTAGAATCCGAATTTGCACTC
>MKEJ01015871.1:0-11171 GCA_001753735.1 Embelia ribes
AAATGTAATTATGCTCATGAATGCGACTCATGCTAATGCACACATACCCATGTATGCCCGCACCCATGCTAAAATATTTTGGGATTAGTGTCTCCATCCATATAAATCACTAAGGTATGCCACTCGCAATGTGACGCAACCAAAGTGTTCATTAACCCACCATTTGCAGTGTGATGCGATCAATGGAGTATCTCAAATTTGGTTTTTTGTCTTTCAGGGTAAGATTGTATGACCTCATTGGTTCTTTGCATTTTTCTTTTATATCCCGAATCAACTCCATGCATTTTCTTTCAAAAAACTTCACTTTCATGATATGCAATGTTCATGCTATGCCATGTAATGTAATTAAACTATGTAATTAAACATGTTACAACTATGCATGTAAACATAAATGTATAATAACTTCACCAATAAACATGAAAAACATATAACTTCACGTACAAGAGATTCATGTTAAACCCTATGCCAATTAACTGTGTCTATAACTATGTCAATGCTACACCTATGCAACATATCAAAACACGTCACAATTACTATACCATTTTCTATGTTTATGTACATATTAGTCACGTCAAGTCTATAATAAGGGTACTACACATAATAGACGTTTTTGTAACGTCAAATTCAACACACATACATGCCATGAATTCAAATATACACATCACATTTACAATCAACGAAGTCGTCAATTTTATATTAAAGTTCATTGACTACCATACCTAGAAAAAGGCTAGAAGTTGTCCCGATATTTTTTATTCAAAAGCCCCAAATTCACCTCTTTTTCTTCCCTTGATTTGATCTAGCAAAAGAAATCAAATCATTAAACACTGAGACATAAAGTTGTTTTACTATTCATGACAAATAATATCAAATAAAATTTCACATACATGAAATGCAAGGAAATTGAGGTAAATCAAACGAACGAGAGAGATAGAAAAACTTACGTAGAAATGATCTATACGATTTAAAGATGAAGAAAATCAACTTTTCATCGATAATTGATCAATGGATCATGATCAAATTAGAAGGAATAGCTTGAGGGTTTTTGGTGTCACCATACTTTCCTTCTCACTCTTTCTATTCTATTTTTCTAAAAATAATAAAATACATATCACATACTCACTGACAAAAGTTATTGATATGTCCCAATAATGCCATTTCAATAACATAACTACACTGTTCGAATGGCACAAACATTTCAATGGCAGATAGGTACCATTTCATCGGTAACCTAAATCTGCTATAAACAACTCAAACTTCGCCCTTCAACTCAAATGCTATTCTATACATACTAACCCCAAAACACATCTAATAAAGTTATTATAAAGTACTACACCTCTGCAAGGTATCTCGTAATAATGCTATGCATACTATGCTAAGCCCACACATGCTAATGTATATATCTATCATAAGAAAGATAATGGCATAATATATACATGCTAGCACAAATACAACTATAATGCAAGACAAATAAAGCGAAAAAGTTTAGTACGGAATTTCTTGGACGTTACAAGATTAGTCGGGTTCGCGTATATACCCATTGTATCCACATTGTACAATAAGTTAACTCAAGAATGTTTTCCTCTCAATATTGCCTCTTTCATATTTATTTAATATAGTATCAGAGCCTACGATCTTGGCCTTCTAAATCTTTTTCCATCTTCTTCCTACCCTAGCACCACATGGCGGGAACTACCCCGACTATCATTGTGACGCTCCAAGAATTTTCACATTTTATTAGTTGTTCTTCATTTTATTCATTGTTACTAATATGATTTTGGTCTCTCAAAATTCATATTTGTCTTTGTTGTTTGGCTATGCATTGTTATCGTAGTGTTATCGTAGTCAAGCATTATCATGTTCGAGTAATTTCGTAGTTGAGATTTTCATCGACACGCATGGCATATCAAGTTTATATTTTATCAAAGCATATATATTTTAGTGGTAATATATTTTCGTGACAAGTATGTAAATTCATGACTTTCCCTGTGCATATTTATGGTATGTATTTCTGGGTTACCGTGACACATTTGTACGAAATTTGCATGTCATGCCCTTTAGTCTAAATTCTCGGAGAATGTGAGCTATAACTAATGATAACATAAGTAAAATAAGACAATAATAGCACATAGTAATAGAAATAAGAAAATGAAATGAAACAACACCTAATGAATCTAGCTGCATCTAGACTGTCATTGTAAGATGGTTCTACGCACAACTACAATCATCCACAATAGTACGGAAAAGTAAACTAGACTACAAAGAAGGGAGAATGACCAGCGTCATTTCCGGAAAAATATACATATATGATCCACGATAAGTAACCAACTCTGTTTACATAATAATACAATAATGGCGAAAGGCTAAACAAAATGGCATAAGTAATACTAGAAGGTATATGTATATTCTCGGCCTGATACAAATTGAGATCATACCTATGCCTTTGCCCGAATATATCAGAGTGAGCCAAAATAATAGATACAACAAAGTGTTATCTGATAATACGACTAACTATATGCACCTCTGTGGAATCCTACTGATTCTCTGAGCCAGCTTACGCGCCTACAAAACAATTACAGTATAAAAAAAAAACGAAATGGAAATGTATACAGTTAGTCAATTATTCCAACGATAATTAAGAGACTACATTATATGAAAATAGCATCGTATAATGTAATCCACCAAAGCAAGAAAGAACATGGTATAATGGTAAAGTAATGTCACGAATGTTCTCAATGAGACAATGTCACGAAACTCGAATGTTATATGCCCGATGCTCGATGCTCGATGTGACTACAACTCGACTATAATGAACTTGAATGTGTCTCGGGACTAGTATTGGCTCGAAGTTTGAAAACGCTTTGGATCGTCCCCGAAATTTGACAAATGCCAAAGCCTTCATTGTGGCACACTCGAAATCCAGCGCCTATAATGGATATTCCATATCTTGTTTCTTGCCTTTCACGGTGGAGCTGAATGACCCTAATTGTTTCTTGATAGTTTTAGAAAATCGATACCTTTGTCCCAAGCTTAACCCAAAACCTGACATCACGATTCGATACTCGACACATGAAAATGACACGTTACAATGACATGGATGTAATGCCGATAGCATGAATGTCCGAATGCTAGTGCTATGCCCCTACAAATAAAGCATAAATAGGCTCGAAAATAATATACTTGAAATGACCAAATATAAGAATAAGTAAGCATGTAAATATAATAATGAACTACGCAATTTATAAATTCATGAATCGACCTGATATTTACAATTACATGTATAAGATGTAATGAACACATTATCATATAAACGAAGCCGTCGAGTTTAGAATAGAGATCGTTGACTACCATACCTAATTCGACCTCCCGAAAGTAAGGAATATGAGCGGAAGCAAAGGCTCCAAAATCCCGACTTCAACCCCATGTTTGATCTTTGTGACATGAACAAGACGTCAATCCTATAGAAGAAAAAAAACTAAACGTGCTAAAGAATAAGAAATTGAAATTTATTTTTATGTGCAATAAAAGTATGGAACCCGAGATATCATGAACGAACACGAGAGATAACGATACTTAGCTTAAAAGACTCGGGAGAAGGTGTAGAACTCGAATCTAGGAGTAGATCTAATGGATCAACCTCGTGGTAAATGAGATTAATGAAAGAGTGTTTGGTTTTTAAGTTGTTGTTTCATTTCTCCTTTTTCTTTTGTTTTTCTAGGTTGCCGTGAGTGTTTCTATATTGCCAAGGGTGAGGAAGTGGAAAAGAAATGAAATGTTAGTTAACACCCATTTTGCCATGAATAAGGGGTTAGAATTTGTGTAAAATGTTGACTAAAGTAGTAAAAATTGGACTAAACTTCTAATTAATTAAACTATATGTCATTTTCAATTCTTAATATACATACATACATATATATATATATATACACACACACACACACACACATAAGCATGACACATAAATTAACACGGAAGCACACATAATCAATATATGTGTAAAAAAAAGATTAATTAATATTAAATACACTATACGCTGCGAATGCCGTACTGCAAATTATGCGAATCCTGTATAAATGTGTCTCGATAACTACAAAACGCATATTATAATTAATCGCATAAAAAATTATGAATTTACATGCATGCACATATAACAATGAAATTACTCCACGAAACCAAATATAAAACAATATGAAACAATAAGCCATGCTCTAATAAATTAAAATCTCGATATGCACTGCCTGCCTACGAAAGTTTCGATAATAATATTCGACAACGAAAGCAATGTATGCCCCAACTAAGATCATAATACATGGCTCGACTACAAATATATAGTCAAACAATGAAGGTTAATATGATTTCAAACTACCGAAACCAAATTAGAAATAACGAATAAAATGTTGAATTTCCTGGAACGTCACAAAGCAAAAGATATAACTTCTTTAATTTGAATAGGTTTTCCATCTCAAAACTTTTGGTTTCAGTCCCTAAAAATCGAGAGAGAACAAAAGCACAGCAAAAAGTTAGTAAAACTCCCATAGCTCCTCAGCATATGAAGCCATGTGAGTTTGAATATACATTCTTTCATCTTTCTCATTCATTTGCTCTCTGCTCACTGCAAAGTCTGGCCTGAATTGTCCAGGAACTTCTCCTTCATCTTATTTCGTAAAATAGTTTTTGTGAATTTTCGGTTTTAGTGCCGGGGTATCGGTATTTTTTTATTTTACTTTTTGAAATAAAGCAGACAAGAGAGATTATCTTTAACTTACCTCCTTGTAAAGTAGTGAACTGCTAGTAGAGACACCCAGGAAGAACCATGCCAATCCATTGAACTAAAAATTGCGAAAGTGTCAATACCATGATTAACGAAATTGTAGAAAAAAAACTGCAAAGAGAACACGTTACCCATGGTGGAAAGAAATCGGAGATAATGGAGAGACGTGGATAACTACCAAATAGACACTAAATTGTTTTTAACCCAGCACATAGGTTGTGTTTTGAAACTAGAGGGATTTGAAATCATGAGGAGTCGATCATATTGCTTACGTAGCTAACTATAAGTTCCAACATCCATTTATGCGCTATTCATGCTATCAGAGCTCTAAAAGCATATAGATGTGAGACAAGTGTATAATAACATTTGAAGTTTTCGTCACTTCAGAAGTTCCATTGACTAATTTACGGTATAAACCATTATCTATCCAAACCACCAGCAGTTTGAATTATGACACCGCGAATGAGAATTAATCCCTAAAACATAGCACTACTTACTAAAAGGCCCGGTAGATCCTCAATGTCACACGGTGACTACGCGATGACAAACCTTAAATGAAAACATTCCTCATTCCCAGTAATTTGGTCTTTGATCTAAATAAATCATTGAAATATGAAAGCTGCTTGTTAAGGTATTTCAGGAACAAATCAAAAGATGATAAACTAACCTTATAGTCATCATGCTCCTCAATAAACATTTTCCAAAAGAACGAGTGGAAAGGAGCAATTCCAATTCCCGTTCCAAGCTGCGCATTTGAACTTCAACTGTACCAGTAAAACCAGGGTGGAGGTAGAAATTTGAGGAAGAAGAGCACAACGTTATAAAATTTCAATGTATGAAATTCTAAAATTTATTTTAAAGGTTATTGTAATCCATCAAAACTACAGTTTTGTATATTAATGCTTTCAAATACCAATAGAAAAAGAAACAATAAATAATTGAAAGTTAAAAAAAAAAAAAAAATTAATATATTGGTATAACTTGTTGAACACTTGATAGTATTATTCTAAATTTTGATGAAATTATATGACTAATTACATATTATATCAATTTATATGTTTTAAAACAAAATTAAAAAGAAAGTAATTTAGGGAAAGGGATTAAAAGATGTAGAATCTTGTTAAGTTAGAAAAAAATACAAAATAGTTAAGATATTGGGGATATTTGTAAAATAAAAATAATAAATAACTTGTGAGTCCACTAATAATAAAAACTCAACCTGCTTACGACCTGTATATACATATAAATGCTAAAAATAATAAAGGTTGAGCGATTGAAGCACATTTTAAACTTGCGATCTCTCACTTATAAATAAATAAGCTGGCCACCAGAGCACTAGAAGGGATTGGTTATTGAAGGATATTCATTTTAATTTATTATAAATCGTTATATTCATATATAAATGGTAAAATAAATTATTTTTTAATTTTTGTCCCGAACGAGGGGCACCTCCCCCTCCCCTGCTTCCATTTCCCTCCGCCCTTCGGTAAAACTAACCCACAAGTTAGACAAATGTCAATGGGGCATCTGAGAAAACAGATAACTGAACTCATTAATCCCCGAAGCTGCAAAAATGAATGCCAATTAGGGTCCTGCTTGAGTTTTCAGTTCTGAGTTCTCAAGCAATGATTTCTGAGAACTTGTCTGTTATAAGTTTTTTAATCAGGAAACAAACATTTCTTATAATTCTTCAGCACTTATCACGACGGGTTATCAGTGTTTTTCAAGTTAAAACTACGAAATCTCATTTAGATGGTCTCCCTTACAAAGAATCCAGGAAAAGCTTGAGAACTTGAACATCTACCAAACAAATTTGGTGCAACGAAAACCTTAATACACGAAAACATAAACTAAACAGACCCCTAGAAGTCATATCATAATAATAGTAGCATTAGGATCTTTTGGCAACTGGTTTTATAATCTTCACTTTCACTTCTAGGGTTCGAGTCACCTGAATCGTAGCACTTAAAAATTGAGAAGCGCATTAGTCAAAAGCAAATCAGTTCTGTTTTTTTATCAACTCATCTTCATCATACCGCCTCGGAGCTCCTATCTTTGGTGGGCTATTGGATCCCCATTAAATTGGAAGGGCCTATCACCAAGTCTATAAATTTTGTTCATTACAGGACTATAAATTCCAGGACCTAATCCCTCGTATATTAACTTTGATTCAACATGTCACCATTACCAAGGGTATTGAACCTCAACCTGGACTATGAATAACATATTTGTTTTCCATTATCAGCCAAAATAGATTCTCCTTCAGTAATTTCTTTTTCACGCTTTATGAATAGGTGTTGGTTTATTTTCTTCTTCAATTTTGTCTTTCCCTTTGTCTAGGGACAGAGGAGTTCCTTCCACAACACTTTGATCATTCTGCACTTGAAAAAGCTGGATTCTTCTTCTCTAATAGTTTCCGACCATTGTGATGATCTGAGAATTGTTGTATTATTGGGTACGCAGCGGAAAATTATAACCAATAATTATGAATAGATGTGTTAATATGTGTATGTATACGATAAAAAATTTGATCATCTATACGATAAAAAATTTGATCATCCTCGTACATATGAGATTTGTGTGTATAAATCTCATATCACCATTTTCCCAAACAAGAACAATCTGCAGAAAAATTATTGTTATAAGTTCATATCTTCTGTTGCATTACTATTGAAATATTTTGCTTTAAGAGGGAGTGTGGGCTCTCTCCGTCTTTGACTTTTTAAGTTTCTCATACCTAACAAAAAGTGTAGAAAATTATTATTTTTAATTTGGATAATAGAGCATGTTTATATAGGCTACACCAGGGACTTTATAGCAGAATATAGAAAAATCTATTCTATAGAGATATGGAGTACTTCTCTTAACCAAGATAAACCTTATCTGTATATATAATAATTAGTACCACTAAATAATTATGATTGAACTTAGTTCCCATATTCCAATTAATTATTTGAAGGTTCATATTATTTATATTTATTAATCCCCCACACTAAGATTACAGATACCCACTTATTAAATTAAAATTACTGACAATTTTATTTAATAAGCATATTAAATTTTTTAAGACCATTCGCTTAACTTATTTGATGTATCGGATTACAAAAATCCACCTGCAAAATTTAATACAATCAAAACTTATAAGCTTTCTTAACAGGATATCATCAATCCCTATACGAGGAGGTAGATTCCATCCACCAAATAAATAATGTAGTTATCCAACTCATTGAGATTATTGATTCATAAAGAATCTCACAATTTTATTAATCAAATTGACAAATAAAATCCATACGTATCTAATTAATAATATCAAGATTAAGAGTATAAAAATTTTCATAATCACGAGTTGCTAATTATTTTATCTAGTCAATACAAAAATAATTACCTTAATGTGGTCCTGTTTAATACACATAAAGTATACTAGCATAAGGAGTTGGAAGTATACCGCTCCTTGTAGTCAAGATAAATCTACTAAAATCATTTACTATAATTCTACCGATGGTGTGTCTATTTTCATCTAAAATTGTAAACATAAAACCTATATTTCGTAAGAACCGATAATCTAATCTTTTGTGTGTAAGTCGTATTTTACACATTAGATTATCTATTATACAGAATATGAGACACATACTATTAGTTAATAAATAATATTAAATAAACATTGCTCATATAAATTCTCATTAAAAAGAAATAATGTTAATTTTTAAAATACTAAATCCATTATTAGCATGACTTTTATTATAATGCCAACAATCTCCCACTTAGACTCAAAGTCATGTTGACATACATCACAGTCCCATATCCTCTACATATTTACCTAAAAATAGTTAATTAGCAAATTCAATAAAAGGATTAACCATGTTGTGCACTGATACAATCTTGTCACTAATACATCAACTTTAAAAGAAAGTTCTTGAGTCAAACAAGCTCCATAGCTGCCTGAAAAGATTCTACATACTCGTTTTTCATGGTGGAATCAACCATAAATGATTGCTTGATACCCCTACTACTAATGGCTTCACCTCCTTGAATACTTCTCTGACTAGAAATCTGAGTCTTCATACTTATTAGGTAAAAGACTATCTATATCATAAACCAATATATAATATCTTTAGTTCTTTTCAAATAGTAGATTGTATATTTTACAACAGTTTAGTGTTTCTGCGCAAATTAGATTGAAATCTGCTAACCATGCTAATGACAAAGCGGATATCAAGTCTAATACAAAGAATTGGATATGCGAGGCTTCCTACTACCAAAGCAAAAGAAACTACCTTCCTCTTCTCTATCTCAATCAGTATTTTAGGACAATAATAACTAAATAGATTAGTTCTATATCTGAAAGGTACAAGCCTTGCCTTGGAAAATAATCTGGTTAATAAAAGTAGCTTGTGATAAGCCCAATATTCTATGCTTGTGATCTCGCAAAGACTTGATCCCAAGAATGTGGCTTGCTTCTTCCAAATCCTTCATATCAATGCATAGTAGTAAGAATACTACAACATTCCCACCATACTTCCTGTGCACTCATTATTCATTTTGATCAAAACGAGTATTTCGAGAACTAGATGACTGCTTGAGTCCATAAATTGACTTCTTAAGCTTGCACACTATGTGCTTTTAACCGTTTGCTACAAAACTATCTATTTTCACCATAAAGATGCATTACTCAAGACTTCCATTAAGGAAAGCTGTCTTGATATCCATTTGCTAAATTTCATAACTGAAATAAGTTGCAACAGATAAGAGAATCTGGTTAGACAAGTGCACAACTACTAGCAAAAATTTCCTCATAATAGATTCTCTATTTATGAGTGAACCATTTTGCTACAAACTTTGCCTTGAAGGTTTTCACCTTCCCATATGATCATCTCTTTCATTATGGATCCACACTCATCCGATGGGTTTTATCCCTTGGGGTGATTCCATAATGACCCAAAATAAATTAGATTATATGGACTCCAACTATGATTTGTTAGCCTTTTGACAAATTTGTATCTTTATCTTGAAGCGTTTTATTATAATTTCCTAGTTCAGTACCCAGTCCTTTCAGGATATCTCAAAAGATTTTTCATATGATATAAATCGAATTGGCAAGTGTTTAACACTCCCACTATGATAAAGTACTCTTTGTATACTAGCATTTTAGGTTGTGTTGACTTGGTTCCTTTTTACTGATTCTTGTTATATGGTAGGTATGATAAAATCTTGTGCCAAAAATTTTCTTAACTCATCTAAAACAATCATACTTCTGGGATTGTGGTTTATTACAAAATCTTCTTTCATGAATAAGGCATTAGTGATAACTATGACCTTGTAATTCATAAGAAAGTAAACTAAACCACATTTGTTTATCTAGGATACCAAATAAAGAAACAAACATATGTCATTGTTTTCAACTTATCATTATTTCCTTTAAGCATAAATGCTAGATACCCCAAATCCAAACAAGTCATAGACTTGGTTTATACCCAATTCATTATTCTTTGGAATAAATAGTACTGATTAAGATGGAAGCAATTTTAGAATATGTCTAGTCGTTTCTTTTCTATGTACACAAAGCGAATAAGTTAAATCAAAATAACTACTTATAAAACTAACCATATCAATAAGATTCTTAAATCTTTTATATGCTACACTATTTTGTTGTGGCATACATGGTGTAGACAACTGGAATATAATCCCCTTTATTGATAAGTAATCCATGAATTCTTCTAAAAGATACTCATTACCACGATCTAATGGTAGCATCTTGCAACATTTAACTTGGCGCTTCACCACTTCTATTTTAAACACTTTGAATTTCTAAAAATATTTAAACTTTTGGTGCATCAAATAAATGTAATACTTTTTTGAGCAGTTATAATGTCCCAAAAATTATGAGTGAATTTTTTTTGCATTAATAATAATGTTATTGAAGCTTATAATAATATTATTATATTATTGTAGAATGGAAGTACATACGTGATGTATTGTACTAGTACGAAATCTTTACGTGTTTATAGAAGTGCTGAAGTATAGAGATGTATTGTATTGTTGTAGCAATATACATATGTAAACTCGTTTCTTATTTGAGTATCGAAGTCGTAGCCTTACCGTTGAGTATTATACGTGGATGTTAAGTATGGATATTGGTGTTTGAAAAAGTATGTGGAGTTGGTATTGAAAGGCGTTAGTATTTATGCCTTAGTGTTGAAAAGTAGAATTTTGGAAATTGCATTCTACAGGGCAATAAGTCAACTTATAAAGTTATATGTCAATTGATAGGGTATCAATCAACTGATGGGAAGCACATGTCGACTTATTGGGTACACAAAAAATTCCAGAGAGTTATGTTTATTAGGCAGGGTGAAATAGTCGACTGTTAGGACCTATATATCGATTGATTTCATATATGTCG